>VZSC01005251.1:109762-156265 GCA_013398225.1 Steatornis caripensis | reverse complement strand
GTGTGTGTGTGTGTGTGTGTGTGTGTGTAACAACCTAAGAACCTGATACAATACAAAGGTGAAGACACTATACGTGCTTTTCAGCTGTGGACACAGGAGGGCTACAGACCCAAGCTAAGCTGATTCATATTACTCAGAACATCTCCCCATTATTCTGTCAGTTTAACCGTTAAGTCAGGACTCGGCTGCATTTGCAGAACGGCATTAACTGCTGACTTTGCTGTATAGTTCTGTCAGGCTCCCTGACTTTTTATTCTTTCTTTTGATTCTATACTGGATTATTGCTAGACCACTGGTGATGTGATAACTGTGGCTAAACACTATGATGACACCGAGCAGTTGATAATGACCTCTACTATTACAGTCTTCAGAGGATTTTAGGCAAGGGAGAGTTCAGTCAGACACAAAGAACACATCTGGACCAGCAATCGTACGCTGGCAGAAAAAAAGCAGTCACGTACAGAACTACCGATCTGCCCAACTGCTGCTCTGAGGTTGCGTAAGCGTTCTCTGTACTGACAACGCAGGCCCTCTTATCTGTGACGATTTCATATGGGACACACTGCTTATTCATGCCTTCCTCCCTTCACCAGCCTACATCTTGTATGGAAAAATCACAATACGCTAAAGCAGTACACAAAATCAGTAACTTTATTTTAAAATGGAAAATACTCCCTGCCTTGTTTTATCCTAACTTACATCAAGGTCCCAAAGCCAACTGGCATTTCCTACAACTTGTTTCTGACAACTAGAAACACTCCACGTCAGAAGAAAACAAGAAGCACGTAGGGATATTTAAGTGGCAACATATTAATTTGCAGTTATGATTAAAAATGCAAGACTTAACCGTGATAAGTTTTATGAATGTATTTAGACGTTACTTTTACTGGCTGCAATAAACATTTACTATTCTATTTCTGTTGGATTAAGAA
Source organism: Steatornis caripensis (assembly GCA_013398225.1). Classification (NCBI taxonomy): domain Eukaryota; kingdom Metazoa; phylum Chordata; class Aves; order Caprimulgiformes; family Steatornithidae; genus Steatornis; species Steatornis caripensis. The sequence continues at coordinate 155,333 of VZSC01005251.1, read as the reverse complement.
TATATAGTTACAGCGCTAGATCAGACTACACAACCATTTAGCCTGGCATCCTGACTTCCAACAGTGTATCAAGTGCTTCAGGTATCAACTTCCTCTATTCAGTGCTGATGAGACCGTATCTGGAAGAGCATCCAGTTCTGAGCCCTCCACCTCAAGAAGGATGTGGAGAACATGGAGAGGGTAACACTGTTTCTAAAATGGAACATACTGGTTTTTTGAAATCAGATCTATCTCTTATTTACGGCTGCTGTGGAAAAACCATCTTCAGAATATTCAGCTCTTTGTAGCTTTATTTGCACAATTCTGTCACTACTTAGTAGAATGATATAGGTCAGAAACAGCGTCCTGATTTTAGTTATGAAAATGTTATCAACAAAACTGTCATTATTTTCCTTTCCAGTTTGTATTATGGGATACTACTAGAAGATCAGAAACAACTTAATCTAACTTTTCAAGAAAGATTAATCATAGAATATCTTGACTTGGAAGGGACTCTAAAGGATCATCAAGTACAACTCCCTGCTCCTCACAGGACTACCTAAAACCAAACCTTATAACTAAGAGCGTCACCCAGACACTCCTTGACCTCTGACAGGCTTGCTGCTATGACCACGTCCGTGGGGAGCCTATTCCAGTCATGGGACCACCCTCTCAGTGAAGAACCTTTTCATAATGTCCAGTCTGAACTTTCTCTGACGCAGCTTCACTCCCTTTCCTCGTGTCCTATTGCTGCTCACCAGAGAGAGGGTATCCACACCTCCCCCTCTACTGCCCACCCTGAGGAATTTGCAAACTGCGATGAGGTCGGTCACCCCCTCAGCCTTCTCTTCTCCAAGCTGAACAAATCAAGTGACCTTGGCCGCTCCTCGTAAGTCTTGCCCTCGAGACCCTTCACCATCTTGGCCTTCTTCCTCTAGACACAGTCTAATAGTTTCATGTCCTTCTTACATTGAGGACCCCAAAGCTGCACACAGTACTCGAGCCGGGGCTGCACCAGTGCAGTGTAGAGTGGCTAGTGATGCTGTGCTTGATGCAGCCCAAGACATGGTTGGCTCTTTTGGGTGCCAGGGCACGCTGCTGACTCCTACTCAACTTGCTCAACCCAATCCCTTAGAACTTTTTCTGCACGGCTGCCCTCCAGCCTCTCGTCCCCCAGTTTATATGTATAAACATGATTACTCTGTCCCAGGTAGAGACTTCTACATCGCTCTTGTTAAATTTCATACACTTGGTGATTGCTCAGCTCTCTAGTCTGTCCAGATGTCTCTGTAAGGCCTCTCTACCCTCGAGGGAGTCCGCATCTCCTAGTTCAGTATCACCAGCAATCTTACTTAATGTACATTTGATTCCTGCATCCAGATCATTTACAAAAACATTAAAGAGCACTGGCCCTAAAACTGAGCTCTGCAGAACTCCACTGGTGACTGGTCACCAGTCTGATGCGACTCCACTTACTAAAACTCTTTTGAGCCCGATTCATCAGCCAATTGTTCAGCCAGTGTATTACGCACTTGTCTAGCTGTACACTGGACATGTTGTCCAGAAGGATACTGTGAGAGACAGTATCAAAAGCTTTGCTAAAATAAAAAAAACCCCACATCTACTGGCTTCCCTTGGTCAACTAGATGGGTGACCTTGTCATAAAAGGAAATTAAGGTGGTTAAGCAGGACTTTCCCCTCATGAATCCACGCTGGCTATGACCAATGACTGCACTGCCTCTCAAGTGTTTTTCAGTAACTCCCAGAATAACCTTTGCCATAATTTCACCAGGCACTGAAGTGAGATTGACAGGCTTGCAATTACCAGGGTCTTCCTTCCTTCCCTTGAAAGTTGGGACATTTGCCAGCTTCCAGCCAACTGGGACCTCTCCAGATTTCCAAGACCATTGCAAAATAATGGAGAGAGGTCCCGCAATAGCATCAGCCAGCTCTTTCAGTACCCTGGGATGAATCTCACCAGGCTCCACAGCCTTATGCGCATCCAGATGGAGTGGTAAGTCTCCAACACGTTCAGTCAGCTGGGAGTTTATCATCCCGCTAGTCACGGTCTTCCAACACAGGGCTCCAAGGGTGCCAGGGCCCATCATAGGTGTTAAAGACAAAGGCAGCACTGAACATCTATGCTTTTTCTACATCCCTATTTGTGAGGTGACTGAACTCATCAAGTAATGAACCAATCTTACTCTGATCCTCCTGTTAACTGTTAACCCTAACCGTTAACAGCAGTTAACATATTTTTAAAAGTCCTTTTTGTTGTCCTTAGTACTAGCCGGCTTGAACTCTCATCAAGCTTTGGCCACACAAAGTTTTTCCCTACAGTGGTGAATGGAATCCCAACAGGCCTCCCACGTTGCCTCTCCTTGCTCCCAATGTCTGTACACCTTCCTTTTCCGCCTAAGCTCTAGAAGAAGATTCCCTGCTCAGCCAAGCTGGCCTTCTGCCCCACTTGCCTGACTTTCACACTTTGGAAGTGCCTGCTCCTGTGCTCTTAAGAGACAGCTCTTAAAAAGTGGCCAGCATTCACAGATCCCAATACCTTCAAAAGCAGAGTCCCAGAGGACCTTACCAACTAGCTCCTTCAGCAGCCCAAGTGTGCTCTCCCCATACCCAGGGGTGAATTTTTGCTTGTGTTTTTTCTCCTGCCACCAATGGTTTGAAACTCAACTACTTCAGAGCCACTATGACCAAGACAGCCACCAATCACCCACGAGTCCCTCTCCATTTATGAACAAGAAATCTAGCATGACACATTTCCAAGTCACCTTAAGAGTTAACCCTGAAATTCTTCCTTGCACTGAAGTATTACTTGGTTTTATTTTGGTTTTGCCTGTCACTTAGATTTAAATTTACAAACATACATAAAACTTTTAACCATTTCTCTGACAATTATATGCTATAATGATGGTTTATTTTACTTCAATCTCTTAGCTGTCTGTACTTTATTTCTAGAAGTGTCAGGATACAGAGATAGAAATGTCTCTGGATATAGCGAAGTATATAAAAAGTAAAGTAAAAAAAGTCAGCAATTATGTTTTAGCACTGATAGTCCCCCTCTTAAGATACTATCAGGGTTAAAACCGAAGACAGCCTCAGGATTAATTAAGATATAAATTAGTTTACCATAGTCTAATAAAAGTTTCATCAATCATACTGTACAGCTCTGGTTTTTCCATCAATGCTGTTACATCATGTCCTTTTTTTTAGATCATTTTTTAAACCATCTATAACACAACATAAACTACTGCATTATTTCAAAGCAATGACGCTAAAAAAGTTGTTTCAGCTAGTAACATCTCATTTACTGCAGCATAACCTAAATAAGCAGGATGTGGTATTCCCATAAGACAGGCTTTTTATCAAGCTACCTCAGTCATGAATATAAGCAATGTGGTTACAACTGCTTTTTTTCAAGGCAAAGCTGAAGGCTTTTCCCTCATTTCCTTCCGCAACCTTCTAATGAAATTAAGACCCCTCAACTGGTTATGAGAACAAGTTCTATTACGAAAACACTATTACATTAGCCTAAGAGTAAGGAAAGTTCAGCGTATTTCACATGACAGTATGGCTAAGAGTAAAATTTAACTAGTTAAAGGCCTCATTAGTCAACTCAATGAAAATATTTTGCTGTATACTGTGTTAGGTTGTGCTGATACAGACTACCGCTGTTTCTTGAATATTTTTCCCTCTCTCTAAGTATCTAGAGTTCCTTAACTTGTAAGCAAATAATCATTTCAATTATGAAAAACATCTCCATTTTGCAGTACTTTAACAGGAATAGTTTAATTCAGTTGCCCAACAAACACCCAATTTTATAGCACAGGATGCATATTTAATCCTTAGCATTAATACTCATAATCAGCAAGTGGTATTTTGTGATTTACTAGATTTATATAAATGAAAGCAGTCACCAGAATAAGAAGCACTCATCATAAGGAAAGGGCAGCTATTTTGATAATAGTCTTATTTTCAGAAACAAGACAAATATTTAGATGATCAGCATCAAACGAAGCCTGAAATTTTGGACAGTGAAATCGACCGGTTTTCACATATGCATTTAGGACTTCGGGCTTCTCTGTCCCTTGGTTCAGAATTTCTGATATATATATTTCTAGTAAAACAAAATGAGAAATGAAGCATCAATTTTCTGTAGCGCAGCAGTACTTTCTACTGAAGGAAAAAAAGTAAAATTCACGCATAATAATCCCATTTGCTTGGTATTGTCATGATCCAAATCCAGAGTCATCTACAAAATTCGCAAGTTCTAAGAAGCTTGGACTGGACTAAGACGTGTATTTTTATTCCTGGGTAAGTATTGAGGAGAACCTGTTGAGCAAGTCTGACAACTCAGTATGATGAAGTCCCTACCCTTTTTATACATGTGAACAACACAAGTAAGGGAAAGAATACTTCCTCTTCAGGAAATACGTAAGAACTCTGAAGTGACTATGTAATTATTGGCTTCTTGCTCGTAATCACTGAGGATGGAAGGGACTTCTTGAGATCACCCAGTCCCCATCCCTGTATGCGTCCTGTCCCGACCATTGTCCTCCCCTCAAAGTATCACCTGCATCTGCATCTACAGTTGCAACCTGCTGGTTGCAAGTCCACAACCTACCTGGGCAACCTGTGCCAGTGTTCAACCATCACCCTCAAAGTGAAATACAGAATTTCCTCTATTTTAATTTGTGCCTATTCTCGTCCTGACACTGTCATGTATACAAATGAAATAATACATACGGGTACATCAAAGAGACTGCTCTTCTACAGATCACTGCAGAACGAAACCATGAAAACTTCAAACTTTCAGAGGTTAATACTCACTTCCGCTTTTTTACGTGCTTCCATGGCTTTCATGAGCATCATATGTTGTCTTCTCCTTTCTCGCTCCTATTGAACCAGGTAAGATTAGAACAAAACTAACCCACATTTTCAAACCAGTAGAAAAGCTGAGTAACAAATTTAGCATTAATAGACAAGTCACAGTAAATACTAAATATAGGACAAGAATGGCCAAGTCTGTGCATGTTTTAGTTCAGGTTTAGAAAGCAAATACAAGAACAATCAAAAGCAAAAAGGTAAAGCAATGAACATGGAGACAGTGTAAAAAAGAAGCATACAGATTTACTTATGGTCAGTTGTGATGCTCCTTCATAAGCTGGCAGAACAAAAAGCATAATGGTTGGCTGGAACAGGTCAGTTACCTTACATCTGCTATTAGGGAACTTGCAATTTACTTCTTCAAAAGCCAATTCAGCAGAAATTTTAAACTGGTCATCTTCAAATATTGCAAATATTAACATTTTTGTAATCAAGCAGCAAATTAACGTCATTAATTTTCTTAGCTCTAGATCAGTTTTAATCAAGCTAGTGGTGGTACATATACACACACACGCGCAACGACATGTGCATTTACTAATGCCTGTCCCTCAATAAATTATGTCAGTAACTTCAAATGCACCAAAGAGCTGTATTCTAGAGCATCAAGTATGGTTTTGTGCCTTAAAAACTGTAGAGCAAATCTTGGCCCCAGTAAAGGCTACAAGAATTTTATCATCTAATTCAGTGAGGCTAGGATTACATTCTAATGTTTCATTCTATACTTACAACATTACGTGTTCACCACTGACTGAAAGCTGATTTCCTCAGTACCTTACAAACTTAGGAAAGACATCATCCTGATTTCTAAAATAGGTTAATTCAAAATTATATTTAGAATGCCTGTATTTATTCCCAGTGAACAGGACAAGGCTTGCAAAAATTATCCAAATGACTACCTATTTATTTTGCATTAATTAATCTCTGATTTTATACAGTAGTCCAATTTCTATTAGGACGTCTGTAACACAGATTTCTGGTTTAAAACTTCATTTATTTATTGCCATGTTCAATTTATACACATGTTCAAGACATGTCTTTTTTTTTTTCCCTTAACAGACAAGACAAGCAGATGTATGCAATGCACTGTGCTGTAAAGCCATGCAGCAGTATGTAATATGACAGCAGCCAGTGCTACATTTTATGCATTGCTATGACAACCATATCACAACCAAATCACAATGCGGTGTTAGATGTACAAAAATAAACATACCCATACCATATCTAGTCTATGCCTCTCCAACTCCTGGTAGAAAGAGTTGGCACAACATTATGAAACAGAAATCACAAAGTCATAAAACCACTTCATAATCCCCCAAAAGACCCCAACACCAAAGCAAAGCAACAAATCATAAGGTGAAAGAAAATCTGTGCAGGAATAAAACCCAGAAATTTAACAAGGGCATATTTTGAAGATTTCCCGCCCCCCATATAGCTTGAGTAGTACTTCACAATTGGCATTCTGTCTGTTTTGTCAACTGAACATATACCAACCTGGTGTTTCAGAAGAACAGCTTGCTGCCTTCGCATCTCTTTTTCCTTAATCAAAAGAACAAAAACGTATTTAACATATCTATCAGAATTTACTTACCAAGCTGTGCATTTTTGTCACACTAAAACAGCATGTCTAAATTAAATTCTTACTTCCCCACGGCCCATAAACTGCCCACAGAGAAGTATGCATAGTATAGATGACAGCAAGCCTATTGAGTTGGCAGTTCCGTGTTAAAATATACCAAGAATGCCAAAGCAGTAACAGAAGTACATATATATACTGTTATCTTCCAGTGTTTGTGAGAGTTCTGCAGTCTTGTATGCACACAGCCTAGAAGAGACTATGTTTGTTGAGAAGCAACAAAGTTTTTTCATACAGCTGTGCTTAAAAGAATATTGGGAATAATGTTACTGCACGAGCATTTTAAGTTATGCAAACAAAGTGTCATAAAAGCAAAACTCAAGGTAATGGCACACAAAACACTACTGTCTCTTTACATTGCGTGTATATATGAATGTATGTATGTGAGTGTGTGCATTTGTGGATGTCACACAACTTCTCTGTATGCTTCATGTGTTTATATAAGCATATGTACACATTATATGCTGTCTCTACTTACAGTTCCACTACCAATCAATATTCGTCCACATTTATTGCTTTTATATATCAACATATCTTATGCACAGTAACACAGTTCCTGTTTTTTGGAGCTCCTCTAAACTAACCTTTATTCGCTTTTCAGCCTCCAATAATTTGGCATTTGCTGCTTCTTCCTTCTTTTTCTTTTTTGCCTGTGCATGCAAAACAGGTCACACAACAGCACCATTAAAACCTGAAAATAATCTGACTAGAAACAAAGTTACGTGCCTTTAAAAGTTCAAAACACCATCACATATCATGTACATTGCAACAGATTTCTTCCCCAATACAGCTTTCATAATCAATCAATTCACAATTCATTTACTTTTAAAAAAATTAAGCAAGAAATTCAAGTCCCACTCGAAATTGCTTCTCCTAGCTATTATAACTGAGAAAGTAAGTATACACAGAAACATAAAATATAGATGGCAAAGAGATTACGATTAATTTTTCCACGAATGGAGGCTTGAAAACTAGCAATCTATCTTTGCCAGTATACTAGCAAACTAGTATAGTATGCCAGTATATTCTAGCGTATACATAAACTTAAGTGTTTTAAATCCACTGCACTTCATACAGAGCAGAGCATGATACTGCTTTAACATCCTACTATGGCAAACTTGTTCTCTAACAAAGGAATGGTTATGCTGTTAACTTTAGCAAATACAAGAATATTTGCATAGAAGTCAGGCACTCAAGTGAACACTTGCAACATTTGTGTTGCAGTTAATATAGATTTTTCAAGAAAAACATTTTAAGACACATTTTTGAACTGGCCTTTGGAAGTCCAGGTAGTTAGAGCTGTTCCATTTAGTTACGTTCCTAACTGCATGCGTGTGAGTAGTAAAACACAATAATTAAAAAACAGTAATTGCAATTCTTGAAAATGCCAACACAAAAAGTTATACTCAAGCCATTATTTTTACCTCTAAAATTTGCTGAGCTCGAAGTTCTTTCTCCATTCTAATTTGCTGAATTCGCTTGATTTTTTCCTACAATGGGAAGAAAGTTACTTCTTCTTTAAAAAAAAAGAGTAACAAGAAAGTAAATTTACTTTTACACTTGAGAAAATTACCAAGCTTATATATGCATACTCATTATCAAGTCTCACCCCCATTGTAGTCAATTGCTCCCATATAACAATGTATGTTTAGAATTTTTTACTAGCATTAGAAGATGCCTGGTGTATCCCTGAAAGGAGCAACGCTTGCTGTAGAGTTTTACCACCAAAGCCCAGACCATGGAAAAGCCCTGCAAGCTAGGAAGCCTGGATCAGAAGCTTGAAATGGAGCTCGATGCTATTCTTTGGAACAGCAGACATTTTCCCAACAGTGAGGGTAAAGCCCATCTGTATGGAAGACATCATTTTCTAGTGAGCTGTTCTGAGACTCTGGAACATGGACTATAAATTTTACTTTCTACAGAACACAGTGATGTACATACTTTATCAAAAAGTAACTAAAACCAAAACCAAGCCCCTAAGAAAAGATAAACTAAAATATTTAGCAGAAAAGGAGCAATCAGAGAAGAGAAAGACACACAAAACCTCCTGAAGAACACAGCTCCAATACAACATGACCTCATGAGGTCTTACAAACTTTGGGTAAATTGAGAAGTCCAGCATAAGACTACTTTAGCAAGTAAATTCACTCGGGGGCCTTGTTTACACAGTGCTGAACTTCTATTTTTGACATGCAAAGCTCACAGCATGGACCTCAAGTCTCCATTATCCCCCATTATACTTTACAAACAAAACTGTACAAAACCTGACAGTACGTACTACACTCCCTCAGTTCCACAATGGCTAGAGTTACTAGAGAACACACTTTTCAGTAGAGATCAGAGTAAAGAAATATCTCAGAGAAGTAGTATTCTACACATTAGAATGAGGAAAATTTTATCAGTTTATAAACATCAAGAAGGAATGTGGCGATGATAAACAAGGTCTGGATTTGATGTATTCACCAATTAACCAATTCTTGCTTCCTGCACACCTAAGAATATAAGGACCACTTTATAATCATAGGGTGATGTGAATGGATACAAGTCCAACGTTCTTAAAAAAAAAAAAAAAACAAAAACAAAAAACAAAAAAGTCTGCATTATTTGCATTTCTTTAACAAGTATGAGTTGCCTTCAGAAGTGAAAACTTTGAAGCCATCACTGTCTACAAAAGTTCAGAATGGCTGAGGTTGGAAGAGGACCTCTGGAGGTCACGTTGTCCAAACCCCCCTGCTCAAGAAGGGTCACCTAGAGCCAGTTACCCAGCACCATGTCCAGACAGCTGCTGAAAATCTCTAAGGCGGGAGGGAGACTCCACAAGCTCCCTGGGTCACCTGTGCCAGTTCTCAGGCACCGTCGCAGTGACAAGTGTTCCTGATGCTCAGCAGGAACTGCCTGTGTTTCAGTGTGCGCCCATTGCCTCCTGTCCCATCGCTGGGCACGCCTGAGAAGAGCCCGGCTCTGTCCCCCTTGTGCCCTGCCTCCAGGTATTTATACCCATTGGTGAGATCCCTCCCGAGCCTCCTCTTCTCAGGCTGAGCAGTCCCCAGCTCTCTCAGCCTTTCCTAGTTTCAACTCAGTGACAGAGCAACAACTTCTAGCCCTCTGTCTGCTACACTAGACTTTGTTCGTGGAAAATCTGAACAGTTACCAGCAAGGATTAATCATTAACTATTCTTGAGATATTTAATGTAGTTTGCAGTAACACCAATTTTGGTTAACTACTTAAAAAAAAAGTATGATGTTAAGTTTTAATATCTGGATTTCAAAGATGTGAAAGGACTCTATATTTCCACTGGCTCTTTTAACACCTCAGGACGCCACTTAAAGGCAAATTAATGAGACATCTGGTTTTCTAGTACTATTTCTAAATGGTGGGATGATGAAATCGTAGAAAGACACTGAGGTGCTGGAGCGTGTCCAGAGAAGGACAACGAAGCTGGTGAAGGGTCTGGAGCACAAGTCTGATGAGAAGCGGCTGAGCAAACTGGGGTTGTTCAACCTGGAGAAAAGGAGGCTGAGGGAGACCTCGTCGCTCTCTACAACTGCCTGAAGGGAAGGCTGTGGTGAGGTAGGGGGCGGTCTCCTCTCCCACATAACAAGCCATAGGAAATGGCCTTAAGTCGTGCCAAGGGAGGTTCAGATAGGATATAAGGAAAAATTTCTTCACCGAAAGGGCTGTCAAGCATTGGAACAGGCTGCCCAAAGAAGGGGTGAAGTCCCCATCCCTGGAGGTGTTTGAAAGACATGTAGGCGCGGTGCTCAGGGACACCGCTTAGCGGCGGACTTGGCAGTGCTAGGGTAACAGCTGGATTCTATGATCTTCAATGTCCTTTCCAACCTGAATGGTTTTATGATTCTATTGTTTCATCCTAATTAGTCGTTCTCTGAGATTAAAAAAAAACACAAAGAAAATACACACACACATTTGGTTTGCTAATTTTTGAGTCTGAATCCTAGATGTGAAGCTTCTATAGAGTTCAAAATGCAATTTTGCTGCAAAATAAAATTACTCAACAGAGCCTAACACAACAGGCTGAAAAGGTGTAACCAGAGCTCAAAAATACCAACCCTAAACAATCTTTAGAAAAAACACAAGTGAACTACAAAATAAACAGAAACCAGTCTTGAGACTACAGTGAAGACTGCACCACTGCGGAAACATTTTCCCTGCAAGAGACTTCAGCTTTGTCCGGTATGAAAGGCATGAGGTAATTTAAATCAGGATGTTACTAAAGAATGTCCCAAGAAGCTGATGCAGTTGAAGTCAAGCCTGAAATCCTCTCTTCCCATGTCCAACTTCAAAATTTTATTTAGAGCTAAAAATACACGTTACATTACAAAGAAACACATCATCAAGTGCAAACATTTATAGAATTTCATGGAAATTTCAGTAAAAGCTTCTATCATAAATAAAGTATTGTTTTTAACAGTAAATGTCCATCTCCATATATCCCTATAAGTCTCTACTATAATAAGAATACGAACACTGAACAGAGAACAGTCAATTCAAACAATATTTAGACATTCTTTTCAAGAAATAATTAAATGTACTACCTGTACTATGCATACATACTAATTCAACAATACCACAGGATAAATTGGCCTACTGAAGTCAACTTTTCCTACTTTTAGAAGGTTCTATATAGGTACTCTCTGCCACTGTAAGACAGCAAAAAAACTAAAGCAGTAACAGTACGGAACACAAAAAAGGTCTTTTCACTGAAAGCTAAAAAACTTGTCCTTCGACTGCTACCAGATGAAGTATTTAATTTCTGAACTCTGCAGAAGGTTTCACACTCAACAGAACAGATATAAAAATCCAACTACGCAAATATAGATTTGGATGCAAATTACTCCCTTTTAAAAAATTTTCAGATTCCCAATGTAGATAACTTTTCACCAATTTGTTAAACTCAGTTTTTAAAAAATTTAAAAGCCTGCTTCCCTAAGCAACTTCATTTGGTAAAGTTTATATAGGCTCTTCTACTGGATTGCTTGAATGTTTAAAAACACGTCACCAGCATACTGAGATACAACCCTTCACACACAACCTAAAACCACTGACTGCCAGCCAGAATCACCAAAGAAGATAATAACACTATCCAGTATTTACATAAACAGATATAACACTGTTTGTTTTCACAGAATCAGATAAAGACAGACCCATCACTGTACTTCAGCGGCAGTTTTTTAATTTCTTACTGATATTGGCAAGCCATTACATATGTTGGGTGGCTTAAATCAACATAGACAAAACTGGAATGTCCTGACAACATGAAAAACAACTATAACAGAAGTTTCAATAACATACACTGTGTGCTCTTTAAAACTAGATTTAAAACATTGACTTTGCAATCAGCATACTTAACAATTTACTAAATTAAAATATCCCTAATTCAATAATTCAAAGTATCATTTAATGAGCTTAGTTAGCAACCACATGAAGTTTACCTGCTGCTTCATTATCTTTATCTGTTCCTTTTGTTTTCGTTTTTCTTCAGCTGCCATAATAGCTAACAAACAAAAGCAAACAAAAAATTAGTATCAGTAGAACATGACAAGAGACAGGTAACTTTTCATTAATTTTTTCAAAATAATCTGCTAGCACGCACAAACTTTCACCGTACTTACCTTGCTGTTTTTTTGCTTCTTTGGCAGCTCGAGCTTGTTCCTGCTTCTGGAGTTTTCTCAGTAGCTTTATTTGTGCTGCTTGCCGAGCTATTTCTGTAACAGAAAGAAAATGCTCTAAGCTCACAAAAACAGTGCTGGCCAATAATAAAGATATAGGTCATATTCCAGACATTTGCATGAGGTAAAGATAGAGAAAACAGTGGATTTGTTTCGCACACATTTATCTTGACAACATTTCACTATCAACTACGTTCAGTGGTATCTCACGTATCAGTAACTACATAAGGAGCACAAACACACACAGATACTTTCTACATAAAACAGAATACTATTTTTGGAGGAAAAAATATCTACTAAGACATAGCATCAGGCCAATAATGCTGCTTCATTTAAAAGTGATTTCTTCTACCTTTCTAAAGCAGAAAACATTTGTCTCGGAGTACAAAATTAACATTTTATTCAGAAAGCACAGAATTACTGTTTTCCTTGTAAGTCACCTCATGTAATTATCTAATCCTTTTTTAAAAATGCAGTAAGAGCACACTCCTCCTCTGGGTCGCACTCATCTTTACTGTGGCTATCTACAGCCAGTCACTCTTCCACTAATTACTAAGTTTCTGAAGCATTGTACTAATTTAAGTGAGAGTATTTATGAAATTTGGATGAACTGTGCATGGACATACTGATGTAAGACAACTGTACAAAGGCTTTTCTGGAGGTTGAATTCAGCTTGCTACTCTAAGAACTGAGGTCCAGTATGTCTTTGATAACATTATCCAAAATACGGTCGGCTTCTTGTGCAACAACCAAGATGCAGGCAGACATACAGAAAATCCATGTATAGGTAAGATATGCTGTAGATAGCACGGGCAGTGTCAACAGGGAAACAAACCTGCCTGGCCAAGGGGAAACCATACAGAAGTTACAACTTCATCAAAACAGAACCAGAGGCTGGAAATTAGAGTTTATGCTACAGAGGAGAACTTAAACTATGCACTACGGAAAGGCCAACAGATGCAGAGGACCACTTAGTCTCAACTGACACAATCCATGAGGACGTAGTTAATGCTCAGCGTGCACCTGAAAAGGACAGATGGGGAAGTAAACACCTATACCGCAAAAACTCAGACCATTTGTATTTCCATTCAACTAGTATGTGCTGTACTGAGCAGAATTTAAGAGCTTCCAAATCAAGCCAAGAAATCTGAAAAGAAATTAGGGGAATTAGAATTCTTGGTATCAAATGATAACCCGGACCTTACAGACATCTCACAGACACAGCAGAAAGATAGTTAATAATATATGGTGTTGCCAGGTACCGATGCTACACGAATATCAGAATGATATGTACAGGCAGATCAGCTTTCTATGCAAAGTACAGTATCAAGTCACATAGCAGAAAAACAAAGAATGAAGAGACGTCTATGTAGTCCATTTGGTGGAACCCTAGAAGAAGCTGTACAAAAGCAGTCTTCAAGCCTGCATACTTCAAGTGAGCAACCTAGAAGCAGTTCAAAGAAATGTGTATTTGTCCAGGTAAACACTAAGCCATGTTTAAAAAAGGAAAAAGGTTGTCCATATGTGGCTCTTCAGAAAAGGAGACCATCATATGAAAACAATGGTCATGTAAAAAATTAAAAGCTTGTTCAAATAAGAACAGGGAAGCCTATGACACACCAAACTAAAACAGTGAGTTAGAAAGGCTAAAGAAGATTTTGAACAGCACTTTGCAAAGGATGCCTGAGCAGACAGCAAAAGATCTGTACATACATCACAACAGAAAGCCAGAAGGAAATCAGTTGGACCTAATGATGAACAGCACAGAAAAAAGAGCCTTACAAGAAAACATTACTGAATTCCTTGTGCCAGTGTCTACTGCTGAAGATGCTGGGCAGATTCCCCTACTCAGTGCATTGCCTACAGCAGACAGGTCAGAAGAGCTAGATGAATTTGAGGCAAATATAAAAGAAGTATTAGAAGGTAAGTCAGATGTTAACAGATCACCAGGATGGGACAGAGTAAGCTGAGAAATCTGAAGGAACACTAACATAAAACCACAGAGCCATTGGTCTGGGTGTTTACCATATTATGAACAAGAGCCACTGTGCCACAGGATTGGTGACTCTCATCAACCAAAAGGACCCTAGCAGAAGTCTTGAAAACTGTAGATCAGTTAGTCTCATTTTCCTTACCTGTTGAGGTGGCAGAGTCTTATCGTATATATTATATCTTACATATACTTATTGAGTACATTATAAAACACCACCAGTTCAAACAGCCGGCCGGCATGGCTTCTACAAAGGGAAATTCTGCCTAATTTGGGGTTTCAATGAGAGTGCCAGTAACAAGTAGATAAAGACAATCTAATGGACATAACGTATTTGGAATTTCAGAAGGTATTTGACTAGGTTCTAAGTCAAACACTATTAATAAAACTAAGCTGTTATGTCAGTGAAGGAAAGCTTCACAGAATGAAAGCTCTTTAAATGATAGTAGGCGAAGGGCAGACAGAGATCAGCAGCCACCTTTTGTGACGAAGAAGCATTAGTAGAGGGTTTCTTCACAAATCAGTATGAGAACCAGCTTCATTTAGTATCTTTTTTCATCAATGAAACCTGTAAAGGGGACTGCAAAGCTAAATCCCAAAATGTGAAGATGATATTAAGCATTCTTGGGAAGTCCAAGGTAGGGCTGAGCAGGAACTCTGCAAGAGTCCTGCAAAACAGTGGGCACGGGTAGAAGAGGAGCTTCATCACAGATAAATAAATGTAAGGTGATACACCTAGAAAAGAAATACTGAAACAGGACATGTAAGAGGATCAAACGGATGGAACAACCACCTTCTGAGAAAAGACTAGAAATACTTGGGCTTTTCAGTTTGGAGAGGAGAAGACTAAGGACAGAGAGGATCAAGGTCTGCAAAATCATCAAAGCGGCAGATTGCATAAATTGGATAACTGCCATTCTCCAAACCCCACAACAACGTAACTAGGAAAGTTAGAAAAACCGACACTAACAGAAGATAATTTTTAAAAATCAATATGGTTCAGTAGTTAGCAGACTTCTGGAACTTGTTGCCCCAGGAGACCAGTAGAGCAAACGTTGTCAGGAGGTTAAAAAAACCCAAAGGACAGGCTAATCCATGGGCAGCAGCTCCATAAATCGAAAATAAATGAAGTAAGAAAAAAATGTGCTCTACAACATCACTCATAAAACATTTCAGGATGTCATGATGCATGTATGAAGAAATAAACAGACCAAGAAGTGATCAGGATCACATGCTTTCTCGAAGCACCACTGGCCAATACCGGAGCCAGAGCTCTGCACTACACGAACCCCCAGGCTTGAGCCACTGAAACATTTCTTATATTCTCAAGAGGAGAAAGAAGCATCAAGGTAGATGTGAACATACGTAACGTCAAATATTATACATCCTGAACCTTCTTGTACATATACAGACCACATGGTTTTGTTCATTTTATTAAATGCTACAGCGTGTGGGGGGAAAACAGACATGGGAGAGTGCTTCTAAATACTTCCTCCCCATCCCTTACAGTGACCAATATAGGGAAAGAGAAGATACAAAGTGAAGCAAAATGGCTTAGTGACTAGAGCTTATCTTTTCACACTGAGAAGAAAAGACTTCTGGAATCAGTTACTGTGTCTCAACAACAAATACAGAGCCTCTCAGCAAATGCTATGATGCTTCAGCAGTTGACACCTACACTTTCTTAATTCTCAGACTGAACAAAAGGTGGTGGTGACTTTAACACGCAGGTAAAATAGCTGTGCAACACTACAAGATACACCATGGTATTTCTAAAACTGCCTTCTCTCTGTCCGTGTGTCCGAAGCAGCATCATTGCATGCCTTAAATGGATTATACAGAACAGTACTCTTTGCACACAACAAGGGACGAATATGCAAAGAATCGCATCAAGGCAGAAATTAAAGGCATAGACGTGTTGCAAGGACATTACGCAAAATACAAGGTAGCTACCCAAACATGTCCACAGTCAGCACATGAAAGAACAGTTAAGACTTAAGTTAAAACAAACATCCTGACTTCCTGGGCTCTAAGAATTTTTCGTATTGGATTAGAGGCATTCAGAAAATATGATACAGTTGCGGACTAAAGAACTGAAATTGCAAAGTCACATACTGAACGTTTATCTAAAACCTGGCCCTCGCACTTTTGATATACAGTAGTACTTGATATCATTAAAGTGTCAACATTGGTACTACTTATTACAGGATCCTATTCAATCTTATACGCATTTAAATCTTGTTACTATCGGGGTTTTCCCAAGAAAAGCATTTTCCCTGGAACAGCCAAAAGCTTCACAGAAACATTAACTTCAGTGGTTCTCATTTCCAATTTCTGGGTCCACTGTTGTTTGAGCTGATACAGAGGAAAACGAAGACCTGTTAATTTTTGCCAATCTAAAAAATACATTAGCGGTAACCAGATTATTGGATGTCAGCTTTTTTTAAATTTTGTAAGTCTACATAAAGTATCTATAGAGTAAGGTCTTAGACATGCACTTACACACACTCTTCTTCTTTTGAATCACATATACATTTACTGCTCTTGAAAAAGGCTTGAATAAAAGCACGTGACGAATTTCCAAAGTAAAATGTTGTATACTAATATCCTAGGGAAATACATCACTCCTCTTTAGAAAAAACATTAACTATCTATATACTGACACCCTCTGTTTGTGAAAACAGTAACATACTTACTTACCTTGAGCCTGGAGCTTTCTTAAAAGCTTCGCATCAGTGTTGTCTAGAAATTCAGTGCTACCAACATTCGGAGGTCGGCCTTTGCGTCGTCTCATTCTCGACTCCTCTCTGGAGTGCTGTCTGTCTGGATTTGGTGGTCGTCCTCTACGCCCTTCCATAGCTCTGATACGGGGAATTACTTCCTCTTCCTTCAGAAGACACCACTGCACACCCTTTTAATTGACACATTTCACAGACAGGTATTATAAACACAGATTTTTAAAAAGGAAAAATACATCTAAGACACTCGAGCAAGAGATTTCCCACCCCCTCCAAGCAAGTTATATATATAAAACACGCAAGAGCGGTGATGTACTGTTTGGGTAGTACGATGTTTTGATGATGCACAGAAGCTATATATTGAGAGCTTAGCACTACAAACTTTTGTAAATTGCACTACTATGCAAGATTTGGAGGACTATTCAGTGTATGCGGCAGGTATGCCACTATGGTGTTATTTTTAATTATTTCTGACCAAATCGCTTATTGCTCAATCCTTTTTCTAAGGTGAAATAGATTCTTCCTTATTACATAAACTCAAAACTACCTACTCTGCTTTCACATAATCCATTACTCAACATGAATGAAAAAAATGTGTCCAGCTACGAGTCACTGTCTGATAACTGTTGGTGTTTACAGAAATTTTGACATACATTAACAAGCAAATGCAGTCATGTATTTTCAAATATTGCTTTCTGGGGTGTTGTAGATATCCACAACTGAGCTGAAAAAACAGACTCATTTTAATCTTGCATCTGTTAATCTTTCACTATTACTACCGGGTTTTGGTGGAAACACAAAACAAAATACTGAAATACTTTGTCAATACAAATACCCGTTAGTCCTCACATAGAAATAGCTTTAGTTTAACTAATAAAAAGTAGCATTTATTGCATCTTCTACTGAGCAGAACAGGAGCACAGTTTATCTGATGCTGTTCGATTGACCGCGAGTATTTCAAAATCGTAACATCTTTAACCGTTTTCCCATGTTTTTGAAAAATGGGGCGGGGGCACGTGTGGAAGAATGTGAGCTAAGTGTCCGTTGGGGCTAGCCCATAATCTGCCCCAAAAATATTCATGGAAGATTTTGAAAATGTCTGCTAACGCAAGAATGAAATCTTGTAACTTATAAAACACATTAATTAAATATCTGTTCAGAAAAAATACATTTGCATTACCAAAGTTTTCACATTTATAAAATATTTATAACGTAAACACTGAAATCAAGTAAATGCACAAAATACGTTTTTATTTGCTTATTCTGACAACTCATCTTTTACTTCTTCCTGCTCATTCTTTGTAATTACAAATGTTTAATATAAGATTCAACAAATAAAATGGCATTTTGCTAATGAAACGTTCAGATTCCAAGCAAGCTATCAGTATCTGCAAATACACTTTTTTTTGAAGTCTGAGTCACTCTCAGTTAAGACTATCCCAAGAGTACACCTCACACTTAGTTTTACAGACATTCCAAACAGCTTTGCTATTAACTGTGTTCCTAAAAACAAGCTGTTCAGAATCATGACCGTATCACTATGTGTACAGCGAATCATCACTAAGGACTTTTTAATTCAAAATAGTTACTTCTGCCACTCAAACACAAGTCAATACATTTTCTATCTTTAAGCTAGGCATAATAACACTTCGTTTCACTGGCTAGTACCTGACTTAGAATTTTTCACAGGTTCAGTTTGTTGAGCAACGTAAGCTGGATTTAATACTGTACTTATCACACGCACCAACCTCCAACCAAGGAAATCTCATCCCATAAAACCGCAAGTGCTGGGGAGGGGCAGGAGGGAAGGCAAAATCGAATTCAAAGAAAAGGAGGACAAGCAGCCACAGTTCAAGAAGTACCTTAGATCCTGCAACGGAGATTGCTCTTGCTGTGTACGTGCATTTTCTGTGGTTAATGATACTAATTACAACAATCATGTGGAAAAGAAAGCTAGATGTCTACCAGATCATTAGTGCCACAGGGACCATGCATGCCTATTACATTTTCCTAATGCTTCCCAAAAGATAAACTAGAGGCCATCAAATCAAGCTAGTAGAAGGTTCACGCTAAGCAAAAGGAGCTGGCATTTCAAGCAATGGGGAGAAGACTGTTTAAGGTCCTGCCAAAGGACACTGTGGATGCAACAAGTTTCCACAAGTTAAAGAGAGCACAACACAAAAATAGTCCAGAACAGATCCATTATGGGTTAAGCAGGAGTTAATCGACCATCTGTATTTTGTGCTCAGATATCTTTTAAAATCTGAAACAAAATACATTTCTATTAAAAGAAGGTGCAATCTTGTAATTCTGTGGATTTTCAACATTCCCAAGAAAAAACACGGGGGTTGTGCCCCAACATAGGAGAATCAGGGGCTTCCATAAAAATCTAAGCTTCACTACATAAACATCAGAGAAAAGAACGGGAATAACACTGTGAAATGTTGTGGTTTATTGTTGAAACTCATCAAAATAAGAACTTAATTCAATCTCTCACCTTCAAGCGTCTACCATCTATTGCAATACTGTACTGTAATCAGGACATTTGCCAAAAAGGCACCAGATACTAACGAAAATCATATATAGCCACTTTGCAAGAAGGAGACATCCTCATTAATTTCAGTGTAGATTTGTGAGAAAAAGTTAAGAGCAAAGCTTTCTAACTTGAATTGCAAAAGTCGGAATACAACATTTTAAATTCCAGTTTCTAGAAAAGGAAGCAAATAATTACTACTACATTACAAATGCATATGACAGCTGATTTTATAGTTGGGTGCTCTGTATGGTATTTCTACTGTGTCTGTAATAAACATTTTAGACTTCTAAATCCTTATTCACAGAATAAGCCTCTTAAGTAAACAGCAGTAAGATTAAGAATTGGCTTAAGAGCTGTAGGCTTCACGCCTTACAAAGATTCACTCTACTTGTTCTGAGGCAGCACCACAGTCACATACTCTGGGAAAGACTAATGCACATAGGAGTTACTTGACACTAAGGAGATGGGAAAAAGCACATTAAGCACTCTCCTCCTTTCCTGTTCCTGAATTCTGCTGCCTTCCTAGGCAAGCATTCAGACTCGTTGGAAGGAAAAAAAAAAAGAAAAAAAACCCCACAACATTATTTTCATAGGTTTATGCAAAATTTTACTGGGGAAAAAAGTACATGCCATGTTTACCATGACTGAACGATTATTTCCAGAGCAATACCCAGGTTAGAAGCCTGTATTTTGCCCCTACCGATACTCATCTTCAACTGACATGGATCTGAATGGAGCTGAACAAAGAGTCAAGTTTTCTCTAACTAACAACAACCCTGCCAAGGGAAGGGCTGAGAGCTGGGACTGCTCAGCCTGGAGAAGAGAAGGCAAATACCTGAAGGGATGACACAAAGCGGACGGGGTCTGGCTCTTCTCAGGGGTGCCCAGTGACAGGAGAAGAGGCAACGGGCGCACACTGAAACACAGGCAGTTCCCCCTGAGCATCAGGAACACTTTGTCACCGCAACGGTGCCTGAGAACTGGCACAGGTGACCCAGGGAGCTTGTGGAGTCTCCCTCCCGCCTTAGAGATTTTCAGCAGCTGTCTGGACATGGTGCTGGGTAACTGGCTCTAGGTGACCCTTCTTGAGCAGGGGGGTTTGGACAACGTGACCTCCGGAGGTCCCTTCCAACCTCAGCCACTCTCTCTGATGGATACTCTTGCTGTTATGTATCAATCAAAGCCAGCAAGATGCAATCTTAGAGCACAGCTCAGAATCACTCCATAATACCCTCTTCCACCTACTACTTGATGAAGTATGAAGTCTTCCTATCCATATTACTTGAACTCATTAGGATCTGTGCCCTCTCCATCACCCAAATCACATTCACACCAATCTTTCTAAACTGTAGCAGTTTGAAGCCTCCAGGTCCTGCCACTGATTTCCTTATTTGCCAAGCTTCAAACATTCCTCTAACCCTACTATTTCGTGGCCCACTTCTGCCAGATACACTTCTCTGTTAAAGCAGTTAATCACATGCTTTGAATAACCCATAATATCTGGTTGCTGGTGTACCAGGAGAGAGAAGCACAAGCGCTATCAGAAGCAGGTAATCCATGTATTTTTGGCTTGCTACAAGTAATTCTTCAATATAACTGATTTAGCCTTTAGATGCTTTTCTTCGCATCTTGTTCCATCTCTGAGCTTTGTGAAACTTACCCTATCACTCCGGATGCATGCTGCACGTCTCAAAAGATGACAGAAATATAGAATGAAGAAAGGGAAGACTAACCATGAAAGGCTATAAACAACAATTGAAATTACAGCAAAAGAAGAAATAAAATTCCCAGAATTGCCTCCAGGCATCCATGAAGATATGATTATCATATACTGTTCTGAAGCTGGACAATTACAAAAATTTCACTGAAAAGGGTGCAAATTCTCTTAATGAAGTATCAGTATCACATACTGTTTTACTAAGTGTGTATTATCAGCCTGAGTGTAGCTCCCCTGTTTACATTATAAACTTCTCATTAAAAAAATCTCATACATATAATGTAAATACATTTTAAGCACATCTGAAACAGCTGCCCCCAGCCTCCTTTTTTTTTTTCTTTTTAACAAGAAAACTCTAACCACATCTCAATGGAACCTACCACAAACTACAAAAGGAGAAACTATAGCGAGATGTACAACAACTTAATATACGTATTGCCAGCCTTGCCTACAGAAACCTGCCCTTCCCAATGACTTCATTCTGTTTTTTCAGTATCAAAACCCAGCAAAATGTGCAAACTACCTCAAGAATTAAAGGGAGAAAAAAGAGGTAACTACAGAAGGGGACCAGACTAATGAAGTAACAGTATGGGCATCAGACACAAAAACGTAACAGGGTAAAAAGACAGCAGATACCCTGACATTACATTATGGTCACAGTATAAGGAATTATTTCAATCAAGCCATTCCGGTACATAACAAAGTTCACAACTAGATATACTTGTAATTGTTATTTTACAAAAGCCAAATATGAAGAGGGTTTAGTAACGTTTTACCCTGTAACCCAGGAATCAGAAAGCACCACCTATAAGTTGCTGCTTACTCTGAACTCAGTCCTCATTGCTTTCAAATTTATACTATGTAGACGTTAGGCATTTCTACAGGCTATCACAAAGACAGAAGGCTTAACTAGAGCCTGAATTCAAGACTGCCGAGAGCATCAGGTCTGTCCACATTCCTGTAGTACCATTTTCAGGATACTTGTCTTTTAAAGATGCAAATATATTAACTGACAAAAGTCCAAAAACTTTTCGTTCACATCCTGAGGAAACGGCAACACGACCAAAACACAGTAACACAGTATGACACATACTACTAATTTTCTTAAAATTCTGACTTTACTTAGCCTTCCTTGTGTGGTTTATCTACACAAAGTCTAACAGTGTCTATCACTGTAAAGCGTAACTGGTATAACTCAGCATTTCTTCCCATAAAATCTCAAGCTTCAGGAAGCTCAGATGGTATTCTCGATACAGGAAACACTTGTATTTAAACATGTATTTTATATATTACGCACATGAATACATGAGAAGAGTGTGATTTAAGACATACAGATAAATTACTATCAGTATCAGGTTTATACAGTAAAGGAAGGAATGAGGTTTTTTAGTTCAGAAATATCTGAACACTGACTAAGATATAGTACATCGCTCAGAGTCCTTTCATACTAGACAAACCCAGGCTCAGAGGTGATCATTAGGCATGCCGAACTCCTGCAACCTCCTAATAAAATCACTGAGAGGAACGGTTTTCAACACTGCCCAGGATCAAGCTCTCAGCACCTCAATATAACTACTATTAAGAAATAGGCACAATTTTTAGAAAGAATTAGCTAAAAACAGGCAACGCTTCAGATCGTAGCAAAAATTACTTCACCTAAATTTAAGTTAAGTTCCTCGGATCAAAGACTTTACTTTTTAAAAAGTGGATACCTGCGGTCCATCTCTGGCTTCATAGAAGTCACCCACTCCTATTTTTGCACTGAAGCTGAAATTGTCCCTTGAGATATCCATTATTCCATTTCTGCTGAGATACTGAAAAAATCACATATTTTTCCACTTCAGCTTGTAAATAATTACAACCCAGCTTTGATGTACAGCTAACTTCGTGAGTGTAATGCTTTGCATATTCTATCAAAGGGATATGCATTTATAGGAGATCAAATCAGTAACAGACTGAGATACATTACGCCTCACATCACAGGATATTTTGGAATAAGTATCTTTATCGGAGGGGAAAAAATGGCAGGCATGCTTAGCAGTATTAGAACACAGAAGTGAAAAAAAAGGAAGGTACCTTTACTACTTCAGGATACTGCCTCAGCTTCTTTCCACAAGGTGCAAAATAGGCTACTTCTCCTTGAAGACGACCACCGAAGTTTCTTATTCGGGTTTCTCTTTGCCAGCTAGAGTAATATGAAATAGTTTCATACAACAACACACTTTTTAAAAAACAAGTAATTAAAGTCAATTTAAGATTTTTACATAAAGGGAAAAAGGCACGTATCTAAAATGTGACAAGAGTATCATAAATCAAAACAGGCAAAACCAGAAATTGTTATTATGTAGGTTGTCCAAACTGACCATACATGGATTTATTTGTATCAGGCTACTTACGTATTACCAGATTTTAAAACGGCTTAGAACTGTGTATCAGGGAGTTATCTGGAGTCTATATTGGCTCAGATGTAATGATCAGGATTAATTTCCAGTGGCAAAACTGCTAAGACATAGGTCATGCTTGCAAAAGAGCAAATCTGATGCATAAAAAATCAACACATGAAATATGCTCACACTTGCACAGAAGCATAGTCACTGAGCTGGAAATGGAAATCTTTGAAACCCTTTCCTTGTTATCCAGCCTCAAAAATTTTTAAACTGTCATTTCTTTACCATTTCACTTTTGAAGATACTCTCTCCAAATTCTTTAAGTAACCCCAAGTATATACATAACCCACCCGTATTCGAGAGGAACACGCAGCTCCCGTTCATCTGTTACTCTTCGTCTTTTTGAAATACCTACAACAGAATTTCTGATTAACACCGAAGAGAATTTACAAATTGAAAACAGCATGTTCCTGAAATATACTTTTTATCGTTACGTCCCCAAACCAAAACATAAATCGTTTTTACATTCTAGCCACTACATACTTCAAGTACCAAGAAAATTAATGTTAACTATTCTCCTTTCGAAATACATTTTCCTCTAAGCTTCCTTTAACCTATTCTTCTAAAATCCTAAACAGAATAAAATCTAATTATGCCATACTGAACTGCTTGCCTGGGTTGGGTCTCTCAGATACTGCTAAAATAATTCTTTGCTCACCTGTTTTTCTATACCAGACCATATTCAAATTCTTTCAGCACAGAAGACGAAAACGAAAAAGCTCTTTACTTTAAAAATCCATATGCTGTACGTAATAGGCTCGGCCTTCAGAGAGTACTGTGTAAAGACTGTGGTCAACCGCCAAATACAGAAAATTTTCAGGATTACTCTAGGTTTTCAATAATCAAACAGATGTGGTGTCTGGTGCTAGTCAAGAAACTGAGTCGATACTATGGTAGAGACAATTGCTAAATGTGGGGTTTTAAGGAGCGCCAAAGGGAGCCTAGATGAGACTACGTAGCACCCTGTCCAACCGTACCCTGAAAACCTCCCGTGACGGGGACTCTACCTCACCCCTGGGGAGGCTTGTTCCAGTGAATCACTGTTCTTACTGTAAAAAATGTCGAGATATCACTCAGTGTCTAAACTACTTTTATAACTACTTCTAGGACACGTGCCACTTAGATGTGACACTGTACTGTAACAAAAGACATTTAGATACCACAGTGTGTGCTTGGTGTAAGGGTAGATGGTGCTGTCCCAAGAAAAACCGCAGGCTGGGACTCAGGACATAAGGCAGCTGGCGCAGAGCTGGGGGTCTTTGCTACTTGGAGATTAAGCGGGGTGCAATGAGCTGCAACACCAATGGAAGAGCTTTTCACAGAGGATGAAATTTTTTTCCGTTTCAGTGGAGGTTTTTCTCCCTCGGTGTCTGTATCCGATTCATCTTGATCTTTATCATCCTCATCATCTTCATCCTCAGACCCTTCTGTATCTGACTCAGAATTACTGTCAGACTCTGTTTAAAGAATAAAGTGTGACAAAAGGCACGTTATGACTTGGTAACTAACGGCAAATATATTTAAGTTCTAACACTTCCAAAGTTTTTTTGTCTCATTAAATTAGAAGCTTTTCTGACTTCAATTTCTTTTAATAACATCTCGTGAGTACAAATGAAGGGTTATAATTAACTACTCAAATTTTAAAGTGACTGCAAATATTACAGTACAAAGTAATCCTGCATGACAATGCGCTGTTGTTTCGCATGGAATTATGTGTTTTTCCATGAGGAGGTTAGAGACAGAAGCTGCAGTATTTTAAGAGACTGTTTACCCTAGAACGAGCCACAGCTAAGACATCCCCTGTGAGCCGGGCAGTGGTTGAGCACCACCACAGGGAGGGCACTTCACGGGTTGTGAAATCTAGCATGAAGAGGAAGCAAACGATGGAACCGGGTACAGGCTGAAAGGTGTCAGAATTGGAAGTGTGGCAATCTGGGCAAACGCAGAGTAGACAGGATAAGGAAATTAAGACAGGCTACAGCTGCGAGGGAAAAAAAGGAGGATTAGTATAGGGTGTGTGGATGAGATGGGGAAAGAGAATAACGGTGGGACCCAAGGGATATTATTAGCACACAGGGTAAAAAGGAGTGACTGGGAATACAATCAACCCCAAAACAGGCCTTGCCTTTCTGGATTGCTTAAGAACCTTTACAATAGTAGTATGAACGCTGTCTATGAACACTGCAGCCCTTACAACTGTCCTGGTACTCTTCTCTAATCTTGCTCACGGACTACTGTGCTCCTGAATGAAGCCTAGAAACACGCTTTTCTTGCCACCCTTGACAATTTCAAGGCCTTTGTTTCGTTCCTGTCTGGTTAGGGAAGCCTATTGTGCAGATGGGCCCTGCCTGCTGGAATAATTAACCATCGACCAGCCTATTCTCTCCATTCCCCTCCCCTTGCCACACAAGCAGTACATACATGAGCTGCAGGCTGGGTGACTGATCCTGAACGTACGTCTCTTGACAGCCTTTCCAGAAGGCTGTGGAGCCATATTACCAGGACAGCTGAAGTATACTTGCCATACGACCAAGTATCAGAAGATGGTTTTGGATATGACACAAACGGGGACTGGGAGACAGGTGCCACTTTCCAGGATATCTGTAGAATACTGTGTGGGCCATGCCGCCCTGAAATGTTCTACCCCATGTTAATATATGGTGGGAAATGCATGTTTTCAACACTCAAAACATAACATTTCTGTTTTTCCTATTAAAAAGGTTAAACCACCTGATTGGCTATCATCAGAATCATCATCTTCATCGTCCTCATCTTCATCTTCATCGTCGTCATCATCATCATTTGAGTCGTCAGAGTCCTTACTGCTGGGGGCATCTGAGTCTACCCCTCTGAACTGCTCCACCACCAGTTTTGCAGAATGAAGGCAGTGTTGTGTTTTTACTGCATTTATTGTATTATTGCTGACTGTTTTATCCTTTCCTGAACCAGGTAACACAGGAGAGGTAGAGGGCATAACAGGTGTCCGGTTACCAGCTGGTTTTTTCCCACACGCACTCAAGTTTACCGGCAAAGAGAAGGGGGCACTACTAGAAATGGCTACACTTTCATTGATCTTGGTCTGGGATTTCAGTTTCGTAGTAAGTGCAAGAGGAGCCTCCTGGATGACGCTTTGAGTAACTCCATTGGGTTGGTGATTACCTAAAAGTGCATTTGTCAGGAATGGATTAGAATGGTTGTTTTCCAAGGATGTGAGTTTTTGATGAGCTGGTGAACTAGACGTTGGTTTGGGGCTTGACAAAGCTGCAATAACCTTCTTCAGGCTCTTAGATGATTCCTGTTTCTTTAGCTGTGCTGCTGGGAATGTCTGTCTATATTGCTCCTAAAGAAATAAGAAGACAGAGGAATAAAATGTGGATTTTTTCTTTTTAAAGTATTCAGGCAGGTGAACTCTACGAAATCTTAAACATTTGCTAAACTATTTTTAGTAGGTCAAAAGCAGGTGCTAGCTACAACAAAAGAGATAAGTAACTACAAGCTACGTAAGTCACTCATGATTTTCACTGTAATCAAATAGGAAGAGGAAAATTGAACTCAAGATGAAGTTGATTTATAGTATGTAGGGAAGCTTTTTCACTTGTTACATTGCTCTAGACAGTGATTTTCATAAAGATATTAAGCACCTTGAAAAAAGAAATTGTTAAAAAGACACTACTCTCACATACTGACACAGGAAAAACCCCACTTTTTACTCATCTCAGCACATAAAATATCATTAGTCAATGTAAAACCAGCTTTAGTAATTTGTTCATTTTAAAACACAAGGTAAATACCACACACTAATGCTACAATACTAGCAGAAAACCAAGACAAAGCTCCTGGCATAGAAAAATTCTATCAAAAAAAAAACCCTATTACTCATAATGATTGTGATATGCCAGTTTTTTAACTTTGAAATAGTAGTACTTGAATGTTCTTCAGGTAAAACTTAATCAATAGTGGCTCAGAAATCCTTGTAAAGCTGACACTGTCTTTAGTCTCAAGACTCTTCCAAGGAAAAAATAAAGTGCATCATCTTTGATGGAAAAAAGTAACAGAATAGATAAAGACGCTAGAGTTTAAGTCAATTTTTAAATATTAAGTCAAATGCAATACATTCTTGAAGTTACTAACATTTAAAACTGAATATGGAATTATGAAAACCTATTAAAAAACATTCACACAGTGCATGTTTCCAGCAAAAGTTTTAAAGAAATCAAACCACTAACTGGGTGATGCATCGCCACGCTAAAGACGCATAATCTAAATTTGACAGCAGAAGCCTCTTCCAATTGCAGAGATGTATGTTTGTATTATATAGATGTTCAATTATAATTTATTTAACCATTCTAGGTAAATGACTAGCTTATTTAAATTTTACGAAGTAACTGGGGGTTGAAAGGAAAAATAGTGTTTCTCTTCTGGTTTAGGAAAAAAAACGTATGATAAAAATATTCTTCAGTCCTCACTGAGGACTATGAGTTAGCTGTGAATCAGAGTTTAGTTTACTCTTCACCAATACTACTTAGTTTAAAACAAAGTTTGCTTTTAATAATGAAAGTTGCCTTGGTAAATGTACTTCTAAAATGCATTTATTTATATATATATATACACAATCACACACACACACCCCCCTCAAGCCTCAACACTTCTAAAATGCCAGTGTTTTAGTCTCTTCTAACCCCCATTCAAATCTAACTGAATAGAAATTATGAAAATTCATCACTAGTCAACATGATCACTATTAACAAAATAAATTGAGAATCTACAAATATTTTTTGTAAGCTACAGAACTGCTAAGACAGACAGATCTAAACATATTGTAGAGTCTTGACCAGTGCAAAGGAAGATCAATTTTATTGCAACGGCCATACTGAATTTCAACAGCTATCAGCACATAAATATCCTTCTGTCTTTAAAGAGCAAATAAAAGCCAAGATTAGATCAAATATTTTTTAAAAAGACTTTCAGCTACTTTGTTTATATCATTATTAAAATAGATAATTTTAATTACTTTGACCTAAAACTATTTAACTAGAAACAACACGAAGCCATGTGTACATACTAGATATGGGAAGTATTAAATCAGTGTTTTGACTGAAACTAGGAGAAGCATTTGAAAAATATCTAGGCCAAACAATTTACCCATGAGTACTTTTCTTATTTTGATACTGATTTTAGCTGCTCATTTTCCTGAAGAGATGCATGACAAAATCCTTTGCTTTCTTTGTACCCACTACTCTCACCACTACACTGACTGCTTTCAGCAGAGCTCTAAAGTTCCACCATGTGATGAGAATGAAACTCAAGTTTGGCATTATGGGACAGGAAGTCGTGAATACATCATATGAATACATCATACATACATCGGGGTATGCATACATGCACACGGCACCACCAAGTAGATGACTTTTCTGCAAGATAAAGCTACGGAATAGTTCAGGGCACTTGTAATGTATAGGGATTCATTGTTAATTAACATCATTAAGAAATCTGTATAAACACTAAAAGCATGTCAAAAAACCACAATATGAAAATAAATATACATATAATTTTTAAATCTTATATGTAAAAGAGCTTGATAGCACAATATTGCACCTTATTATGCAGGGAACATAAGTTACAAATAATGAAAAACACAGTGATTTTTCACTCACCCGTTTTGATCTTACGTCACTGGTCAAAGAGATAGATTGTTCAGAGGTATTTTTACTCCCTGCTTTGAGTAGATCAGGGGAAGGAACTATGAGTTTTAAATAGGTTTCCTTTTTGGCTTGATGTACCAAAGACAAAGGTTTCACATTGGGAACCAATCCCGTGGACTGTATTACACTTGTATGTTTGTTCACAGATTCCTCCTTTGCCTGAGAGCTTTGGAAAATAAACGGAAGCTGCTGTGACAAAACCTGAGGCTGCTTCTGCTGGGATTGGAATGATGAGTGAGTCTGGGAATCAGACACAAGAGGTATCTGCTGGTGTGTTCTTTTTTCTTGGGATTTTTCAGGTGGTTTTTGCCCATCAGTTTTCGCATCTGTTCCACCACTATGCATTAGCACCTGCAAAATATGTATTTTTGACTGTTCATATTAGATCACTTGAAGATCCTTAAAAAAAAAAAGTACATCATCAGTCCCCATGAAACAATTATACTACTCCTGGCAGAGGATGAACAATAGCAAGTTTAAAATCCACCTTGTCACGTATTTATTGTTTAGGGTTCTTTATCCCCCCCGACAATTTCAGTACGTGAAGACAATGCTTAGCAGAGAAGGAGGAGTACTAAACCATGCTTGTTTTTAAATGTATTTTTGACTGTGAACCTAACACGATATTCAAGATTCCAATCTTGTTCTTCTACTGGCTACCACTAAAAGTAACCACTCTACCAGGAAAAAAGCAAGTGCCAAAGCAATACCCATAGAAAGACAGATTTCCAATACACTGCCAGCACACAGCACTTCATTTCTTTACATTTCCCACTTTATAAAACAGCAGTCTCCCAACTGTTAAACTCCTAGCTTGTAAAGAACAACAAAACACTCATGCACGCGCACACAAAGGAAGCAAAAAACCCCCAGAAAAGCCTGAAGCAAAACCAAAAAGAGTATTCTTGGCATTCATTAAAGTGTAGTTAAATAACTGCTCGCTGGTACAAACACGACCATGTCAATTTTTCACAAACAGCTTTCAGTGACAAGACTGTGAGCACTCATACCTTGTTCTTGTTTTTGTGATGTGCTTCATTTTCAGAATCAGATTCATCATCTTCACTCTCTTCAGCACTCTGGTCCTCCTCCTCCTCTTCATCCTCCTCTAGATCATCGGAGTCACTACTGCTTATGCCTTCACTCGACGTGTCTGAAGAGGAGCCTGAATCACTGTCGCTGTTACTAGAGCTTTCCACCGCTTTTTTTCTGGGCTTCTACCAGGAAGATGAATGTTCTATTAATGGTTCAGCTTTAATCTGTTATATCATCTTATTATTATGCAAAACTGTTCAATTTTCAAAACAAAAACCAGTGATAATTTGAAGTAAAGTGATCTGCAATCCTTGAACACAACTGACTCTCTGCAGAAGACTAAAACGAAGTGCTTCACAAGACGATGAAAATGAAAAACTGGTCACATGGCTCCATTAGAGTACTTTTCTGACAACAAGCAACTGCAGAACAGTTGGCATCACTGAATTTCAAAGCAATATATCAAATTTAGGCCTAGAAAATCAGCCCAGAATTCAGGTCTAGCAAATCTCCACAGAATGTACTGCTACCAAAAAAATTTTAAACCAAAAGCTTTATTGCAAACTATCTAGACAGAACAAGATACATTAGATTTACATCCATCAATATGTTTCAGGGAAACACTCACTTAACTACATTACTTAACTTGTAATTTCATGTTAGGAGAGCATGTGCTCTTCAGCAATATTTTTTGGTTTTGAGGACTGAAAAGAATATGCTCATCAAATTGCTTCTTGGATTTGCTTCTGAAAAATAGACCAAAATCTGCTGAAATACTCTGACAACTGTATTGTATTTAAATTCTTGGGAAGAACAAATCTGCAGACCAGAACAGGAAAGCAAAAGCAGCAACAAACAAGAATGCAGAAGAAGAAGAAAGGTGTAAAAAACACAGGAACGCCAAAATGCTGAAACTGCAAGACCAGATTTTAAAGTGCAACGGATGAGGAAAGCTAGCTTTCTGGGTAGCTAACTAAAACGAATGTGTGTATTTTACAAACACATCCAAAGAAGGCACATGCGGACTTGAGTGCTACGATGGTGGCTATGTGAGAAGGCCATTAAAGTATGTATTACTGCATTAAAGCATATTTAATCATTAAAGGAAGTTCACAGAATTATGTTGGCACATAGAGAAACGTGAAATAAGACTACAGATATGAGGCAGCAGCAGCAAAGTGTTAAGTAGCATCTAAACAGGGCACACGGAGTCACTGAGGGGATCCTAAGGTCAAAATTAGTAAAAGCAGAAGTAGGTGAGTGGAGGACAAAAAGATTGCAGCAATTCTAGGTAACAATGAAGACAGGAGCATCAGAGAAACAGTGCTTTAAAAATACATGCTTTCTTAACAAAAGTTTCCCTGCAACTTTACTTTTCAAATCTACTTTTATATGGTAGGTGTATTATAAAACAAGAGGCTAAAAAGAAAGAGCAACTGTACGTCAAAGATCCTCGTCTTACGAAGAAGAAGTTCACTTAAATCAGTGAGAGAACATAACAAACATTCTTTCTATGGTGTTGTGTTTTGGATAGCGACCAAGGGAGCGTTGATAACACAGGGAGGGATGTTTTGGTTATTGCTGAGCAGCGCTTGCACAGCCTCAAGGCCTCTTCTGCTCCTCACCCCACCAGCGAGCAGGCTGGGGGGCACAAGATGCTGGCAGGGGGCACAGCCAGGACAGCTGACCCCAGGGATATCCCACACCATACGGCATCGTGCTCAGCAATAACAGCTGGGGGGACGAGCAGGAAGGGAGGACGGTCAGAGTTAAGGCATTTGTCTTTCTGAGCCACCATTCCGTGTGATGGAGCCCTGCTTTCCTGGGGATGGCTGAGCACCTGCCTGCCCATGGGAAGGAGTGAATGAATTCCTTGTTTTGCTTTGCCTGTGCGCGCAGCTTTTCCTTCCTCTGTTAAACTGCCTTCATCTTAACCAGTGAGTTTTAGCACTTTTATCCTTCGATTTTCTCCCCATCCCACTGGGGGGGAGCGGGTAAGCGGCTGCGTGGAGCTGAGCTGCCCAACAGGGTTAAACCACAACAATGGAATTCAATTTACTTTATGAAATAGCTACAAAACGTGGAAGCTGTAGGTGGATTCAGTTTCACCTACATGTCAACTGGTTAGTATCTGTATCTTTTTTTTTTTCACTAGGTTCTCTTTATCAATTCCTGTAACGAACACAGAATAGCACAGTAATGAACACAGTAATACGTGATACCTTCCTTTCTAATATTTGGCACAGATGCAAAATAGTTCTTCGTGAAGGCTAAGGTCATAACATGAAGGACAAGGCCAAGATGCGAAGCAGTAAAAGTAACAATACCTCCTGGAAGCTCATCTCTAGGACTCTATTCTAGTTTTTCACCTTCACTGTACTCTATTCATCTCTGTATGTGGAAACGGAAAAACACCCAGAACACTGCAGTAACGCTAAAATCAGAAATATCCAGTTTATGCACTATGCTGATGAAATACATATTCATAACATCAGCTTCTTAAGAGATGCATGTAACAGTCTGGAAAAAGAAGAGTATGTCGTCCATGGGCTACTTAAGTTGATAGTCTTTACTTCCACTCATCAACACTTTCAAACTTTTGCTGTCCGTCTACCTTTACAAAATGCGTTAGCTGCTGCATCTTATAAATTTATCTTCTCACGCTGCAGACAAGAACAAAAGAAAATTAGCATAACAATAAAGGAGTCAGGAACATTCTTGTGAGAAAGGAGGTGGCAAGTGCCAAGCAACATCCCCCAGGTAATTCTCAAACAGAAAGAACTACCTCAGCTAAGAAAAGGGACAGCAAATTCTGACATAAAATTTAGTGTAACTTGTAAGCAATCAAATGCTCCAAAACAAATCAGACACTTAACTACACTGTGAAACACAACCGCTTCCCAGGGAGTTTGTACTTTATAACCACATGGAATCTTCTGAAATAGCTACAACCTTCCAAAGAAGTTGGATTACTAGAATTCCACGAGAAGGGATCGCGAATTAGTAGCTGAGAGAAAATGTAATGATAGGGAAAAATTAAACTCATGCCTTTAGTCGATATAAAAGGATTAAGCTTGATGGAGACGTTTCTATCAAATCCAGCATAAAAGTAAAGCAGCTGAGGGGAAGGAAAAAAGCCAGTAAACTGCACTGAGAAGAAATAATTCAGACTAAATCAAATAACGTAAACCAGAAGGATAAAAAGGTAACTGTAAAGAAAAAGCTCTCTGTAAAGACATTTAGAACAACAAAAAATACTTAAAAGAAATTCTAAAAGCTTGCTGACACAAAAGAAAATAGTCAAGAAAGAGAAGGAAAAGTACAGACCAAAAAATAGGTAGTTTTACTTCATTTGAAATATACTGCAACGAGACAGTATTAGATTTCTGAAGATATACGCAAGACCAGGCAGATATTTACAGAATATCGAAACATATTATTTAGAAAAAGATTCTTCAATAAATACACTCAATCAATATAAATTATTATTAAATTATATTAAAATGGCAAATTCACTTCAACTAGTTCCTCTACTGGCAACAATATAGTCGTAAAAGTTGAAGTGAGTTCAATTAAAATAAATTTCGTATTTGATTTTGGCTGACTGACTTTAGCCAATCTGCTGGATGGTTACGCAAATTGAAAACATTAATTGTTCAGAAAGCAATAATCTAGACTGAATAAGAGGACCAAGAAAAGTAGCCTGACCTTAATGACCCAATGGGATAGTCCCACGAAAAGTGACAGTTCAAAAATATTTTGGTCATGATTTCAAAGTACTTAAGTTTAGACAGGAAATACAACATGGTAATTGTCAAGAAGAGATATTAAAGGTAAAGGTTGCGACCACAGTTAATAACAACCCAGTGTTCTGATGCTAATGCTGGAATCCAGGTACGTAAAAAGCCCCCAACGCAAGGTCTTGGGAGTGGATTCCCATCTCAACAGCTGCCCGTAATGGTGGGGGACTTTCTCTAAGCAAAATGAGACTCAAGTTCACCAGTTACGTCTTCTTTCCCTGGAGACTGTTGGTCGACCAAGGCAAAAATCCTGCTGACCTTCCTCATTCTAGAAATTCACTAATGCAATTAACGCAGGGGCAGTCAGTTTTACATTTCTTTTGCCAGGCTGAAGCTGCACATTCAGGTGAATGATTATTTATAAAGTGTATCTGCTTATTCAGTTGTATCTTGGCCACAAACAGGGCAGGCTTAATGGAAGACAATTACAGCATGCTAGAGTTATCGACACAGTGACCAACACAGGAGAGTAAAAAGATAACGCAGTTACCAAATTTTTGTATGTGAGAAATTAAGTCATGGATAGCGTATCAGATCATCACGATGACATCTATCTTCAATACATCATCATTATGCTTAACAGACATAACATGATACGCCACAAATACACAGTGATGAGTGAGGATTTGGCACAATTTTAAAATCATTTTTCAGACAGATTTTGGTTTATCACCGGCTGATACGTACAGCCCTCTGAATGTTCAAATACACACCCTAGACAAAAGGAACTGGATAAAAACTTCTAATAACTACAGCTTTGAAGATCAGATGCTTCTATCAACTCTAAAGTTGTTTTTCACACACTACAGGCAAAAAAAATTCGATGATACAAGTTACTATCAGACTGCACTTTAGGATTCCCTAAGACGGTAGGGCAACCGCACTAGAATTCAACCAGGAGGAAACCACTGCACAAAAAGTACTCTTTAGATTTTCACCAACTGTAAGATCAGCTTGGTATCAGTTTTGCCTTTTCTTTTTTTAAAATTAAATACCAACCTCAAAAGAAAATTTACAACTAAGGATAGGATTGAAGCAATCAGTAGATCAATACTAAAAAAATAAAACCCTAAAGAAATGAACATTTAGGGAAGTATAAGTAGAATATATAGCATATTTCAGTATAACTGAAATAAACTGTGCTCTTTAGAAAAAGAGGCAAGTGTCCTTACACTTTGCAAATTAAAAAGATAACATCACTTGTCAAAGCCCAACACAAAATACTCCATCTGCCTACTGCCCCCTGCCTATTGCTCCGCCTTCAGTTCCAGTTGTGGCTTCATTCTAACATACTGAAACAAAAATTTTTATTTTATTTTTCAAAAATAAAGTATCTTGATCTCCTCATGTGGGAGTGCTCATTTACAGTATTCTGATTGGAAAGCTTGTTCAAATCACTACACTGACAAACACCAATTACCTCAAAAAGTTTCAGACAAAAAGAAATTAAAAGTAAGGATTAGAGAAACATCTAGAACGTCAGCATATTGAGTAAGAGCAAGAACAACAAAGTCCACTCCAGTATCGGAAAAATTGCTAAAAAAACAGTTAGGAAGCAAAACCGTTGACAACCTGAAATTTATCTGCATTAGACAGACGATCTAAAAGTTAAAACACAAAATTAAAAAAATTTGAGAAAGGGCTATACTAGTTGATTGAGTACATTGTTTCATAGCAACTCGGTATTTAGCAAATTGAAACCAGAGTCTGAAATCAGTACCCACACTAAAACAAAACCTATCAAACAGAGAATTTATACTTTAAGACAAATGGTAATACTTAGGAGAAGACAACAATGCTGACAAACACCATGACTGAAATTTGGAAAAAAAGCAGAAAGGCACGACATTCTCAGTGATACTGCTCATATTAACAACTACCGAGCTTAACCAGCTCAGTCTTCTGAATAAGGCAAAGAGCCAAACAGTGAACAGAAAAGAGTCTGCTCATTTATTTATCATATAAACTTTTCAGAAGGTATTTGGAGACGTTAAAAGATAGTAAGTTATGTGGTATTCCGCTTAACTGGAGTAATAGTCAGAAATGAAGAGACGTTAACATAAGCTTTACCTACGCACCACAGAAACAAAGCTTACGCTTTGCACATCAATATCCAGGATAAAAACAGAATTTTAGAAAAGAAAGAGCCATTTATAGTATTTAAGCCTGGAAAAAAAACAAAGACTGCCCAAGTACCTGTAACTACCTTAATATCTTCAAAATTGTTGATTGTTGAACACATGAATAATGTTTTGATGGAAAATGTTCTTTAGTATGTTAATAATTGCCCTATCGTCAATGTAGTAAACACTGTATCCCTACACAAACAGATACAATTTATAATAGCTTGTAATTTATAATTACAATGCAAATATCTATATTGTGGTATAATAACATCAAATCTTGGTGTTAAAAATATACGTTATAATTACATAAATAAAAATATGTTATCGCATACAACTAGTGAAATTAGTGCTAACGGTGGCTTTTGGTTCACAAACATGTCAAAAACCAAACAAATTACAAAACCAACCCACAAAAAAGCCCCACAGAGACAAGGGTGCAGATCTTGCTCTAATAAATAATAAGAAGAAAAACCTAAAACATTCAGTACTGGGAGAGAACACTTTAAAATGCTGCTGTGTGCACAACTGGAACGCTTATGTTAATTTTTCGTCTGAATCTTAAGGGGTTTTCCTGTAAATTTACCTTATCTTTGATTTTGTCAGCTCTGGTATCCAAAAGCTGAACTTTGCTTCGCTCCTGGTTGTATTTGCGGCCTCCTGCTCCTGAGGTTATAGCTTTCACTTGTCCCGCAGGTGTTGCAATGCTAGTGGAGAGTACAGATGCGCTGATACCAGATACTGCAGTGGTACTGTTCCCATTCAGCGATCCATTTATACCTTAAGATGACAGATGTACAAAGTGACACTTCAAAAAAATCTGAAGTAGCAGGTACTTTGTGAGATGTTCCAGTCACACTAACTCAGCTTCCATTAACACGTAACAAGATACTAGACTACTCACAGCTTACTCCCAACATATACTAAAAACTTGCCATCCAAAAGCCACTCCGATTTGCACGTGGAATTACTTTAATTGAAACACGCAAAACACTCACGATCTAAAGGACAAACACATTTAAGGTTGTAAGAAGGAAGAGGAAGGGAAAAAAAAAGAAAAGAAAAAAGAAAAAAATCTGAAATTGTCCGTTTTTAAGCCCAAACTATCCTTGCATTTAGTCAGGGGCAGAAAAATCAGATTTTCAAGAAAGAAGACAGAAAAATATACATTCCAGTAAGTATCTCACAGAGTAATTTGTTAACAATTTTGAAGTATCAATCCCCTCCAAAGAAAACCACATGAAGCCCAAGATATTTGCAACGTGTAAAATGAGGTCGGGGGGAAGTTGTAGGAATGCTACTTCAACTAACATCCACATTCAAGCTTGCTTGCTTGCTTGCTTGCTTACTTCTTGACTTACAAGTCAAGACAACTGTTGTAAGAAAACATCCCTAACCACACCAACTTGCTACTCTGCAATCCCAGGACTATTATCAGATTGGTTCTGAAACACACACTGGGTCCTAAAACCTGTCAAAACTACAAAATAAGTTTTGTTTATATATCATAGAACAGACTGAGATGGAAGGGATCCACAAGGGTTATTAAGTCCAACTCCTGACTCCACACAGGACAACTTGCAAGTTAGACCACAGATCTAAGGGCATTGTCTAAATGCTTCTTGAACACAGACAGGCTTGGGGCCGTGGCCACCTCCCTGGCAAGCCTGCTCAGCCTCTCGGCGAACAAAGTTTTCCTAATACCCAGTGTGAACTTCCCCTGACACAGCTTTAAGCGATCACCTCGCGTCCTGTCCCCAGGCACCACAGAGAAGACAACAGCACCTCCCTCTCCGCTTGCTCCCCATCCTGAGGAAGCCATAGACAGCAATGAGGTCATCCCTCAGCCTCCTCTCCTCTAAGCTGAACAGACCTAGTATCAAACATCAAACACACGCATCTTACGTCTTCAAAAGTCATGCAATACCACTGCATAAAACACTGGTTTGAAATGCAAGAAAATGTTCTAATGTCATTGGGCTATTTTCATCGAGACCCTGCAGCCAGCCCTCCCTCCACGCCCCCACAGCAAACAACTACCTGATGCCTGCTTCTTATACGCCAAGAAACGGTATTCACTACAGAAGGACAAGGCCTCCTAAATCAAACCATGAATTTTAAAAGAAAACTCTTCCCTACTGCTCAGTCCCAGACAAACTATCTAAGGAAAAAGAAAGGGAAAAATATTAGTAGAAAGAGTATTTAGCTACTGAAAGCCCATACTTGGGTGTCTTGTGCTTAGCTAACAATCCATTTTTATAGAACTGTTCAGGAATGGGAAGAATGATGAGAGGTAAAGCTCAAATTCTACATCTTTCTGCATGTGCAGGAGTTTGATACGATTATTCCCTCTACAACTTAAGCCATTACCTTTTTCTGTATTGCTCCGACTATTTTTTCCTGTAGCTCTTGAGTGGAACGAAGCAGAATCATGATTCTGTGCAGGAGATGCAAACAGGGGTGGAATTCCCAAGAGCGGTGGGAAAAAAGCTGCCCCAGCACGAGACTGCGTGTCTGCTGTTCGCCACCATTCTGCACCACAAAGGAAATAAAAACAAACTTCAGTTGTTCTAATAATATATTTAAATATTTCTGTAAGCATGTTGCTGTGCATAACCTAGAGCAGATTTACTGCATCTAGGAGTTCAGAAGAAAACGCAACACTCAGGAACTTCTTAAGTGACATTAATATCCCGCAGCAATTCTGGTCTTCAGTCATTAAAGCCATTCTCGTAAAGATTTCAACGCAGTTTTATTTAAACACATTGGGAAAATAAATAACAGAAAGCTTCATGACAGTGATCACCTCAAAACACAAATGCCAGTCTTATAAATCAATATTCACAGGTCACTCTTGAACATTTGTTATTACCTCAGCAGTCTTCCTACATCAGAACTATGAAAAAGCACAGCAGCTTTCGGTCACCTCTGCAATCTCAGTCTTGGAACACTCCAAGGCCTCCACCACAAAAGCGCATCTGAAGCCGTTCCCCATGAAATGACCTATTTAAGATAGCACACTCTAGCTACTCTATAGTAACTCTGTACCCACCCTAAGGTTTCTACCCTGGAGTTTGACACTGGAATGGAAAAAAGCAGTCCATTTTTTTCTGTAACATCCTTATTAAAATGGTTGTTTCACAACCAAAAACATGGTTACTCCGTGCTGCTTGTCACATAAATTCAAGTGGTTGAGCCAGGAATAAAGATTTCTATCTTTTAAAAAAATAAAATCTAAAACTCTTTTTGGTTTTGTTGCTATTCTAAACTTTCATCTTAAATGGCTACTGATTTTTGTTTTCCAGGAAAATGAACTTCAAATGAGCTGATATGATCCCCACAGCTTTCGATTTTTAAAGTTCTTTACTATAGCAGCAACTACTTAGAATATTTATGCAACCTTTATGTAATCCTTTAACTTTACTCTTGAAACTCTGCAAGAGCAAACTGGCCATATTTTTTTCTTTTTTTAAGGCACTGCTAAACCTAAACCAGCCACGCAAGAGGCAAATAGCCAGTGCGCTGCTCTTGTCATAGGCTTCCGTGCTCAACAGGAGCCTAGGAACAGTGTGCAGATTTGCACAGAGGAATTCCTTACAAGTGTCAGGGTCTTCTTTTATAATAGCTGTTGCAGTAGCTACAACATCATTTTCTAACACATTGAATAGTCAAGAACTAAAGAAACCCACAAAGCGTAATCAAAGAACCACCTTTCAAATCCCTCTGAAGGGGAAAAAAAGTTTTGAAAGAAGTTCCTATATTAAAAATTCCTTATGTGAGAGAAAAAACGTGTGTGTTTGAAAAAAAATGCAGTAATAGTTCATCAGGAAAGACAAAGCTCTTCCAACCATCTCTTAAAATCAACTCTCCCCATCCACCACTAATCAAAACAGAAATTATACCACATTACAAGAAGCAGATGAATCGGAAACACGACACATAAATGCCATTTTGACAAGTGCTAGAAACATAGGATTGGTCTACACAAAACCTAAATCTAATAAGCAATCGCACACAGAATAATATTTAAGTCCTGGAAGAGACAAGTATCTCTTGGCCAGGTCCTACACTACTAGCCACACGACCCTGTGAGGGTGTTTAAAGGGTAGCAACGGTAAGTGTTTTGGTACAGGTGACACACACAAAAAAAAGCTGTTACAATACAGTGCTTTCTTTGCCTTTTTGTAATGCTTAAAATACGAGATTTCCCAGTACGCTTTCCAGTCTTACAGTGAAAACTTTATTGTGTGACACTAAACACTGGAAAAACACTGGAAGGCACAATCTACATAAGAAACAGGATGGACTAGGTGGTAAGCTACTCTTTTCTGACTTCTGTGATTGACTGCTTTTCCTCCTCTTGAAAGCTATTTCCTTAGGGCTCAAGCGCAATTATGATTTTTTTTTTGAACCCTGAAACATAGATCAAGTTGTGGCATACATTCAGGACAGAAACAGTTTTGCATAATATCCCTGTGGACAGCTGAAAAGGAGCAAAACCTGTGGTTTGGCCCACCTGCATGTTTCATTTCTTAAAATAAAAATATCGAGTTTTGTACATTATGAGGATAAGAACTCCACGGTAAGTATGGAACTTCTGCTATTTTACACACATACATTACCAATGCGATTAAAAGAATTAAACCATGCAGTTGAGCCGGATTTAGTCTAATACATACTAAGACCGTTATTTCATATTGCTATAAAACACATAAAGAAGGTAAGTAAGAAATAGCCACGTAAGTATGTTACATACAGTAATTAGGACTCTTAATAAATATATAAATTAAGTCTGAACAATGCTATAAGCAAATTTTAACCTGCTAGTGTCAACAGACACTGAAATTGTAAGACTTAGAGATCACAGTGATTTTAAAATATTATAAACGAAAGATTCTAATTGCTAAGAAGACACACAATATGGCTAGAACGCCAGCAATGAAGACAGAAGGCTGTACGCTCTAGAGCAACAATTCCAAAACTTTCATCGTGGTACCATGATCTGAAACTGAGCTGCAAAAACTTCACGTTATTCTATTATCTTAAATTTTGAATTTGAGCATGGTGATACTTGGTAGTTTTTGTCTGTATTATGAGTGGTCCCACAAAGTTACAGAATCATTGCCTTTGAATATACTAACCAAGAAACGTAAAAGCAATGGTCACTGGACAATATATATAAAATAGTACACATGCAGACAATTGCTACCAAGTTAAGGATCGAGATGCAGTTCAGAGGCTTAAGAAGATTGTAACAACTACATACAGCTAGACCGCCTAAGGTAACTTCAGAGCTATTTATTACATTATCAAGATCTATGGTACATACTGCCCTGCAATGAGACATCAAAAACAAAATTTTAAGATTATTAACTTTTTCCCCCTACAGACCCAGGTACGTGAAAATAAAAGCTCCATCTTTACAGACATCAACGTCTCGATTTTTAGCTGAAATTTTTAAGAACATCACAGAAGGTCAGGAAATTGTCTAACGTCAGATGCAGAGTTTTTTCATTCCTACTTTAGCAAAACTAAAATCTTCTCAATGAAGAAAGTTTCTCTTGCAAAACGGAACAATGTCAATAGACTCTATGAACAACTACCATCTCTTGTAACAAAGCTCAAAACAAGTACCCGTTAACTCTGCTGCGCTAACACATGTGAGATGGCTGTTACAACTGGATTAATCTTTTCATATAGTAAAAAAAAATTCACTGAATGACAACATCACAAGTGAATCAGTATTCACTGCTTTTTGAAGTGTTTTATCCCTCCCTTCCTCGCCTCTACATGTATTTCTTTCAGATAACTTTTCTTTGTTTAGGTATGTATATAGTATATCACTATCCTCCCAGTAACAAAAGTTCTGCTTTTACTCCTCTGGCGTTCATAACTAAAACAAAAGACTGTCATTTATATCAAACAGAATTTTAAAAATACTAAAATATCTCTTTGCAGTATTTGCTATGGGTTTTTACCCACAGTACCTAATCCTACACTCCTAACACTCTAGTGGTGGAGAAATGCCACAATCCTAAATTCCACCGGGGAACGTGGGGGGATGAACAGGCAGGGAGGGCCTGGCCAGCCAAGAAAAGGGAAGGGTCTCTTCAAGATACTAACTTCCTGGCAGGAATATCTTTTCTTCAAACTACAGAAAAAGTGAATCTTGATTGATTACTGCCTACGTTGGATAATGCATTACAGTATTTACTGTACTCTAAAAAGGTTTGTTCTCAGATGTAAGATGTGCAAAGCATGCAAGACTGGAAAACAGAACTCAAAACCCCAGTCATTTTTGATATCTACAATAAAACGTAAGTTAGTTTTAGCAAACAATTTAAAGAAAATTCTATTGATCATTATCAAATTATTGATTTCTAGGCAATTCTACATCCAGTCCTTACTGGTATCAAAAGTAAAAAACAGAATTTCTAGGGCAGCCATTAGCTTTGCCTTGTGGAAGTCATGAATCAGCTATTATATTGCTTAAACACTCTATTTCATCTTTTTAGCTATGTTCCTGGATTAATTACATTGAATTAAACACAGCTCAATTTCTGAAGATGATCCAAAAAAAATCCGTTTTAAATGGCAGATATACATTACTCCTAAATCTTTTTCCACAGCGGTTAGTTCTAATCTCACACTATTCATATTTTCAAAGCTCACAACTTCGTTTAAAACTCATATAATATTATTTTCCAATTCCATGATCAAACAACAGGAAGCATTACGATACTTTGACTTCTGTCAACAGTTACGAGTGACTTCACCAGTCAAGTCTGGGTATGTTACAGCTGTTTGTAGCCTCCATTTTGGTAAGACTCTTCACCTTTTCCTGACTGCCTTGAAGCTTTTCTTTAAAGCCAAATATTAGAGGAAAAAAAAAATCACTCCAAAACAAACAAAAAACCCCACGTTGAAGGAATATCCATTTTAAAAAAAAAAATCGCCAGGGAATTACCTGCACAGAACTTTAACCTGACTGCAATTCTTTGCTTCATGAATGTACTAACAGTATACATTTTTCATCAGTTGTTGACTTTTATGTACGCTGCAGCCTTATCTCAATTTCTTTAGTTTGCTTTCACAGTAAACCTGCTCTGACCAAGTAAACTGAAAAGCTCTAGAAACAACAAACACTTTACAACAAAAGT
Organism: Steatornis caripensis; assembly: GCA_013398225.1. Lineage (NCBI taxonomy): Eukaryota > Metazoa > Chordata > Aves > Caprimulgiformes > Steatornithidae > Steatornis > Steatornis caripensis. The sequence goes on along the minus strand of VZSC01005251.1, from coordinate 111,883 downwards.
CTCTTCTCTTTTTTTCTGAGGTCACCTGTTCTTTGATAGAAAGCACCATTCAAACATTCCACAGCTGTTACCTTTGTATTTACAGCTTCAACTATCGTAAGACCATTCATTGTACCATCTATCACTCAGAAATAACTAAGAAAAGAGAGGTTTGGCAATAGCTTATTTCATCTGAAGTCTAGTTAATCATCACTTTGTAATACAAGACCTTCTACAGAGGGCTTCTCTTTTTGCTGACTCTTGTACAGATCATCTAAAAGGTGTAATTTCCCATACAAAGTACTCTGTGATATCATTATGAGGGCATAGTGTTATACTTAATGACAGGTCGTTTCTTACTCTGTGAGCAATCTTACCTGATGTCTAACAAGTGAATAAGCATCGTTCTAAATCAGAAAAATAAGCCAAATGAGGTAAGAGGGACAACGCTTACACGAATTCTGAGACTGTACACATCTTCTATTCTCAACTCTGTTTTTTAACTTTGAAAAACGTGACGAAAACACAGGCTCTGAGTAGCATCTATATTACAGCAGAAAGCAGAGCTGGAGAGTATTTTTTCCAACAAAACTTGTCTGAGATGGAAGGGATGTCTGGCATTTTGAAAGCAGGAAAACGGAATTAGAGAATCTCGACAATCTTACACACCAATTAGTTTCTTGTAAACTGCAAGAATCCCTGAATTTATCTAAACTATTTTTTTTAAGAATTCTTTCTGCTTCTTCTGTCTATGAGAACTCAGCCAAATTAACAAATACGTCAGACAATTAATTGCTAAGGAGCGCCAACAGGGTATCTTTCTTTTAAAACTCTTAGGTCCATTTGGAATTTCCAGCTGTAGAGCGGGCAGTGAGCTGCACGCACCATTTGTCTACCATCGATTCATCACATTGTTTCTGACTGTGCTCTAATTTCCAGGACATACAGTGTGCTTTATTTGTTCAGTCAACAGGTACAACTGCCTTAGTTTCAACCGCTGCCAATGCTTTTAACTTTAGTATGAGGCCCTGGCTCTTACTGGGGACTTCAACCACCCTGATATTTGCTTGGAAAGACAACGCAGCTAGGCACAAACAGGCTGGGAGCTAAATGAGGAGGGCGCCCTGGTGACAGAAGACACAGAGAAGGCGGAGTTACTGAATGCCTTCTTTGCTTCAGTCTTTATTGCTAAAGGCTGACCTGCAGGATCCCCAGACCATGGAGGTAAGTGAGAAAGCAAGACTTTCCCTTGGCCAAGGAGGATTGGGTTAGAGGTCACTTAGGCAAACCGGGCACCCGCAAATCCACGGGCCCTGATGGGAGACACCCACGAGTGCTGAGAGAGCTGGCAGACGTTGTTGCCAAATCACTCTCCATCATCTCTGAAAGGCCGTGCAGAACAGGAGAGGTGTCTGAGGACTGGAGGAAACCCAGTGTCACTCCAATCTTCAAAAAGGGCAAGAAGGAGGACGCAGGAAACTACACATCAGTCAGCCTCACCTCCATCCCTGCAAAGGTGATGTAATAGCTCACTCTGGAGGTCATCTCTAAGCACGTGGAGGAGAAGGTGGCTATTTTATGTGACTAGCAGTGTCCCCAGGGGTCGGTGCTGGGTCCAGTCCTGTCCAACACATTCATCGGTGACCCAGATGAAGGGACAGAGCATATCCTCAGTGACAGTTTGTGATGATACAAAGCTGGGTGGAGAGGCTGACACGCCAGAAGGCCATACTGCCATTCAGCGTGACCTCGACAGGCTCTGGAGAGTTGGGTGAGGGGAACCTGATGGGAGTTCAACCAGGGCAAGTGTAGGGTCCTGCCCCTGCAGAGGAACAGCCCCACACACCAGGACAGGTTGGGGCTGTCCTGCTGGGGAGCAGCTCTGCGGACAAGGACCTGGGAGTGCTGGGTCACCGTGAGCCAGCCATGGCCCTCGGGGCCGGGAAGGCCGAGGGTGTCCTGGGGGGCATTGAGGAGAGCGTGGGCAGCAGTGGAGGGAGCGGATCCTGCCCCTCTGCTCTGCCCTGGGGAGGGCACATCTGCAGGGCTGGGGCCAGGGCTGGGCTCCCCAGTTCAGGAGAGATGGGGAACGACTGGGGAGAGCCCAGCAGAGGGCAGCGAGGGTGGTGAGGGGAGTGGGGC
>VZSC01005251.1:93922-109618 GCA_013398225.1 Steatornis caripensis | reverse complement strand
CAGGACGAGGGGCACCGGGCACAAACTGGAGCACGGGCAGTTCCCCCCGAACGTGAGGGAGAACTTCTTTGGCATAAGGGTGCCCGAGCCCTGGCCCAGGCTGCCCAGAGAGGCTGTGGAGTCTCCTTCTGCGGAGAGATTCAACCCCGCCTGGACGCGTCCCTGTGCCCCCTGCGCTGGGGGCACCTGCTTTTTAGAGGGGGGGTTGGTCTGGGGGATCTTCAGGGGCCCCTGCCAGCCCCCGCCATGCTGGGATTCTGTAACACCATCTGTAAGACTGGCAAGTTGGCTGGCAAGATGAAGATAAGACATGATGGGTCGGAGGGAAAAAAAACAACATGGCTGGATGAATTGGACTGTAAAAATTATGGGTAAAATGTAAGCATAGGTGGAGTTGCGCGTACCTTAGACAATAAGAAGAGTGAATCTATTGCAGAAAGACAAATAGGTGAAAAGGAAAAAGAAACAAGGAAGTGACGAGAAAGCAGTAAAAAATAAACTTTACTTGAGCTGCTGACACACCCGGAAGGGTGGTGAACAGCAGCACAGAAGATAGTTGGCACAGTACAACACATCAGCATGTGTTTGTATTTTAGGGCAAGGCAAGAATTTATAACATAGCGAGACAAAAAACAAACGGATGACCATAAATTGTGTAATCCTGGTAAAAGACATTGCATAGGCATCGCAGAACTAAACTTCAACTTCCGAGATGGCCTGAACATAAGGATGCAAGAAACATCAGGGAATTCCAGGAGTGTAAAAGCATAGATAACCAGAACAGAATAGTTGCTAATGGAAAGAAAAAGCAGGAAAAGACCAATATCGAAGAACAGAAAGTTCATGTGTCATGTTTTAATATAAAGAACGGCACACCAAAAAAGACAGCATCAGAAAGACAAGTACTCCCTGTTTTCCAAGAGACTCACTTCACCACCAAAGGCCTCTGCAAACTGACCACGCTTTTGGGGGACTTTGTACACAGAAACCACTACTTTACCTTGTTTGTTAATTCTAGTCCCCCTTCCAGATTTTTTTAATGCTACTATTGTGTTAGCACACATAATGAATAATTTTGGAAAGGCCTCCCGACTGCAGTATCTCATCACCACAACCCTTCTGTGATTCTGTGATCACATTAGGTGTTGGGAACACAGGGGCATTAGCTAGTTTTTTTTCATTTAGTAGCAACTACAAGACAACAGACTGGCAATATTACACACACAGTGCAGGAAATTTCTCTTACTGATTTCAAATTTCTGGTTCAGGTGGGTTTTTTCCCCTCCTCCAAAACAAGAATGGATTTGCACTTAATTTCACTGACACTGACTATCGCAGCTGATGTGTATAGTATTTCTTTATACTTTCAGTCTGAGTTTAAAAACATTGTATTGCAGTTCTATGTCTGCTGAACTTAGTTCAAACTGAGTTTAAACTCAGTTAGTAACTTACCACATTAAAAAATACCCAACCCAAAGTACCTTCTTCCACAACTAATGTCCATACTCAACTAGTAATACCAAACATTAGTTACCATCTGCTACATAGTTCAATAACAAAACATCACAATACTCACTTTGTGTTTCTTCTTAAACCAAACCAGTAACAACACTTGCTTCTCGCTCACAGATCACAGTGGTGATTCTTAATGATGCTGATGAGCAGCAATGCATTGCAATGTTTCATAATACTTTGAAGAAAAGTCAAGTTAAAACATGCTTTGAGCTTGTTAGGTTTATCAGCTTTCTTCAGCAAACAAAAAAAGAGCAGGTGACTTTGTACTATATTACACATTATTATGGACTTTGAAAAAATTACACTGTGTGCTACCTAAGCCATTCTCTAATGCGTCCAGAAAAAAAAAGCCATACATTCTTAAATATGCGTTTAGAAACACGGAAGAAATAAAACATAAAGGAAAAAATGGAAGCTAAGTTTTATAACAATAAACTGAACTATAATAATGACATTTTTCCTCTTTCTTATTTGATGAAAACATTAACAGCTTGTCTAGTAATTAATTCTACTATTTCCTCACTTTCCCTATTTTACTGTTTGCCCTTCAAGGTACTAACTTATGTAGACACGCTCTGCGGGCAAAACCTCGTATTAAACTGCACTCTAACATTCTGGACTTACTTCAAATAGGTTAAACATTTTCGAGCACAGCTTTTGAAGTTCTACTAACCACTACACAGATAAACGATTGAAAGCATTACTCCAAAGGGCAACATATACTTCAACAATGCTGGTCTCTTAGTAACAAGAAACAATAACTGTGAATGCCTTTGTTAATATTAATGAACTTCACGGTGCGGTACAAGGTTTTCAAAAGAGCTAAAAAAGGAATAAATACTTAATGCCTTAAAATACAAAGCATCAATGCACCAACCAGCAGAAACACAAAAATAACATGGTATTTCTAACAGTGCTAAGGGCATTCCAACTTACACAGCAAATTTAGAGAACTGCTTAGGGTGACAGAAATTACTGTGCATTTTCCTCCTTTCTGTGTTGTTCTTTAATCATTACAGTGCTAGTAGTTTGCCTTCTACATGCCTCCTAACACAAGACATCCAAACTACTTCTATGTGTGATTTCATAGCACCAGTGAATGTCCCTCAGTACAAAAAGCCGGATAGCACGGAAAAGGCTACGGAAGTAACAATCATCCACTCTTATCACTGGTTTAAAAAACAAAAAACCTAATCCGAACAGAGAAACATCAAAAATATCTGTTAATTCAAACGAAGAGCAAGATATCGGCTATCTCATTAAAACACTTCAAAAAACCTCCCCAAAATAGCATTTTAGTAAACTCTGAATATGCTCTCACAGAAGCAAGTACACAGCTAACAAACATGAATGCAATTGCAAGGACTCCATCTTTAACTTTCCTTCATAAATCATAGGCGAAAAGAAGCTAGTCTTGGGACTAATTTTCTAAAAAAATGAAATTTTCAAGAGGGATTGACAAAACCACACTCTACTCAGAAAGGTGAAACATAATTTAGCGCAAACACTGAAGATGATTAACTGTGAGGAGTAAGAATACAAGAAACATACACAGAGCACTGACCTACTAAGCCATATTTTAAGAAGTATCAATCACATGGTAACTCTCAGCGAGGCTTGCTTTTAATATAATAACTACTAGGTGCCTGATGTGGTTTTAAATGAAATTATTTAGGAGCTCGAATACAATGGTTTGCTTTAATCTCTAACACCCAAAAAACATTGCATTGAAGTTGTTTTTCTTTCAATGTTGTTTCTACTAAGTCCGCTCCTTACAAATAAAGGTAAAATTTAAATGTTCAAACAGCACTCAAAATTGTTCACTCATCTGTGCAATCCTTGTAGCAAATATTAGATGAGACAGAATTTTGAAACATGAGTTACACCTGTTGAAGTACTTTCTTCCACAGCTCCTTTTTTCCTCCATATTTTTATTTTTATGTTCTTCAATAACCTTGAAAAACAGTTGCTCTGTGGGGGTTTTTTTTTGTTTTGGGTAGGGGTTTTTTTTTTTGTTACATCTGGTGTACTATCCTCAGTGTCTTTGTCCCTAAAAAACAGAGTTTAGCCAGTGTGTGGACCCCACTGCACTGTACAGTCCAAACACAGAGAAAGAAATTGGCTTCTGCCCTGCAAATGTAATAACATGAAGCAGGAAGTCTACCTGAGGCTGGTATTGTGTTCAAAGAATTCTTGATAATCATGAAATTAGAGACTGCTTCTTAATGGTACATATATAAGACACTAAAATTAAGATGCACTGACCATCTCAACATTGATTTCCAAAAACTGAGAACTCGTCATGTAGATTGTTTAACACTATGGGTTCTCTGCTAGTATCAGAACTGGCAATTGTACTCTACTATTGTTCACGTCGCTGTACTTAATCTAAGCAACTGCATCGCTTTAAATATTACCATCACCACCTCCCTCAACATTTGAAGTTCTTGTACATCCCGCAAACTGTAAATCACCACTTCCATTTCTAGATACCTGTTTCAATCCTGCTATTGTCATTTAGCATTCAGAATCCTTAAAATCTCCAGAACTCAGTAAATACCTACAAGTCTCAGATGAAAATTTTGACAAAACCAAGGACTATTAAGAACCACTTCCCACAAAAGAAATTTGTTTATACAGTTTTACATTTTAGGCACCAGATCTGATCTTTCTCAACATTTATTTCAGGAGTCACAATGTCATTTGTATATAAAGACTGACACACAAAAAATAGCTGGTGTTTAAATAAATAAATAAGTAAATAATTGTTGCTATAAATCAAAAAATCAAGTGGAAAATTAGAGCCTTTTCAATTACAACACTCCTGGTGACTTCATGCATTTATGTCCACAACTTTAAAATTCTGGGTCTCATTTGAGGAGAAACAGTAGATCCCAAGATTTGCTTTGATAGAAACAGCTTCTCATTTTGAAAACAGATTTATTCTTTAACAGAAAAATTGATTTTCTAAAAAGTTAATGAACTCCCTTTTTTTGAAAATTAAAAATAAAGAATCCTTCAGGTCTGTTAACCTCAAAACAATATGACTCCATTGTTCAGCTTTGAATGGTTTCACATGCTGGTATTACTGTGCCTCATAACGACAAAACACTGAACTACGATATCATTTACTCATGTGAGAAAAGGCTGTTGATTTACATGCTTCCGAAGTTGCTAACATTCTCATGAGGATGAATGCAAATCTGTTTCCAGAGTCAATTTTCTTTTCCAATGCGCCTTCTTATTTTCAGCAATGGGCGAATACGAAGAAAGCAAGTAAAGTATCTGTTTACTTGACTGGAATGCTTCAATTATTCAGGAACTAGTGCTGTATTAACCAATTAAACTACCAGCACGTGATATATCCCATAACGGCTTCACACAGGTGCTGTGTCTATTTGACCTGGGAACATGCCAAAATAATTCATCTGTAGTGTAATCTCCCTGGAAAAGCATAAAGACTCCCAGTCCTAACTCACCATGCATCATGGGGACCTGACAAGGTATGCAATCAAGTTTATTGCAGAGACTATTTAATAGACTATTGATTGCTGCAAAGAAAATAAATAGGTAAACTGGAATAAAAAGAACCTCTCTAATCTAATGGATTGACGAAGATGCCTTCACTTTTTCTCAGTAATAATTGTTCATTGTTAAACAGTTATTTCATAAGATGCTAGGGAAATGCATTTTTAAATGTGAATATAATTTAATTATCAGATTGAAATTGACAGACATTGTCATAATTTACTTTTTTTTTTTTTTAATATCACAGAAGTGAGTAACATCTCAATTTAGGAACAGGCTAGGATATTAGTCTTTCTTGACTACAGAACATCTTGTAAATTCAAGAAAGTTTTGACTCAATGAAATAGCCATTCCGGCCATTAGGTCATCGACGGGAAAACAGAACCACTTCTCTGAAGTTTCGAGGATAGCATATACACCTTTTCAGAGCGGATGCAACAGTAACCATCGTGTACTGTGTCAGGCAGAGAAATGGATATACTCATAAATAAAACTGATGGGACAGTACTGATAGTAAACTACGTTACAGCTTGTTTTCAGGAATACAAAGCGTCCTTGAGAAAAGCTGTATGTTCTTAAAGATCAGAGGCAGCCAGGCAAAGGATGTGACCATTAAAAAAACTAAAAGGAAACAACCCATGAACACTGGGAATTACCATCAGTCTTTGTAACAGCTAGCTATCAGACAGAAATGAAACTTTTTTAAGAAAAGGACTACCTCGATTTTTTTTAATTAAAAAAGAAACTGACAGTTTAGTATCTTTATTACATTAGCCATCTGCTTTAGTCTTAATGTATCTTGATAGATCAAATACATATCCTATATATACACACAGCGTTACAGGAGACACAAAATTACGTGCTGAAGTATCTACAAAGCAAAGGCAGCAAGGAGAGGCAAATGGGTCGTATAAATTCTCAGTTTGGGACTTTACACTTACAGCCATATGAAAATGAACCCCTACTACATCCTGGAAATCACCACAGATAACCAACCACTTCAAATGGCATGGGCTAATGAACATCGACACAAAAAGTCTTTTGGAGTTGAATCTGTAGTGGGGTACTGAAAAATAAAACGCATTGTTATTTGCTCTGGATCAGTTTTTGTTAAGGACTTTCTTGCCTGATTTTAGAGTAGTTAAAATAAATAGATGAGACAATTCTAGGTACGCAGACATTCTGATTTCCATTTTTCTTCCTAAGGAGGCTGCAAATGAACAAACACAGGCTGTAGTAGCCTACTGGTTCTATAGTTTCAGGGCAGAAGGGTTTTCCAGTTTGGAGAACACACGCTTGCTCACTCTACTGCAAGAGCCAAGTCTTTTCTGAAAGTAGTGGACCGCCATGAATTCAAGGTGAAAAACTTCCTATTTACTGTTTATCTTGTAAGAATCATCAGTACTCTGGCTAACAGAAAAGAATGTACATGTTCTGTTCTCCAAAGTGAAGAAAGAAACAGCAGGGAAGAGTTATTTATCATTTCCTGTTCTGTTGGTGACACATGCATCGTTCAGTTGAAATATGAGTCTCATTCACAAAAAGGAGATTCTTGCACAGAGAACTCTTCTATATAAGTTTCTGATTCAAGCCAAGATGTTTCACTCTCATCAAGACTATCTAAGACTATGACATTTTGAAATTCACCTTATCAATCTCAAGTTCCATTAGAAGTTCCGTTCCCCCAGATATAAAAAAACAGGAGTTGGGCTTGAACGCTGAGAACATTATGTATATTCAAGAAGTTAATTATTAGATCTTAATCTGAAAGTGGCACAGTTTGCCAAATCAGTCATTAATCTGACCCTCACTTCCGAGGCAGCTTTGCAAACTGAAAATTTCTTTCACATTTGAAATAGGCAATTTTAAATTAATTTCATTCCTTCAATAAACAAGTACTATGTAAAATGCATTCACGTAATATGAATGTTGCTTAGCAAAAAAACCCCAAGCATTTTTCTTTAATGCATCTGCGCAGCCTTATTATATTTGATTTGTAGAATAATAATTACAAGCGTTGACAAACACTAAAATTACATTGCAATAATTGAGTCATTTTTACCGCATGTGTTGATTGTGGAACTCAGTGACGCAGCTCCAGCGGAAAGGCCACCTTTTGATACTGCTGAACCTACAGATGGTGTAGAAGATGTTGGAGTTGAAGCAGCTGCAGTAGAGGAGACTGATGATGATGTCAACCGCTCTCCAGACTCCATATCTAGAAGAGAGAAGATAAATGTCTGTCTTCTATGGCAGAAAATGAAATCACAAGAGGACTACGAGAGTGTTTGTGCTAACCATGTCTCAGGATCTGCACGCAATCCTTGAGTAGTTCCTACAAGACCTTCACATCAGAGGTACATCACACGAACAGTGGTTGTCAAGGGAATCCAGCACAACTGCAGCAGTACCGGAATCAGACAGTGCTGCTCAAGAGCTATATCACAATTCAGCTGGAATGTCAGCAGCCTCACCTGGCACCACCACCCACGCCCTCTGCTCAGGAGCTCCATTTCAGCTCAGGCCGGCACCTTCAGCCCTTGCCTAAGTCAGGTCACAACTGTGCAGCCCAGTCTGTGCTCACACCTCCTGGCCAGATCCCATGCCCCATGTTACAGCTTCCCTGCAGCAGCTGCTGTCTTCTGCGACCCTGATCAGACTACTGGATGGACCCTAGGCCTGACTGATGCCTTTATTTCATCTGGACCCTGTGACCAGCACAGCGTTCAGACTGTGTGGGACCGTGCCGGGGTCGGGAAAAGCACTGCCCGTGTCATCCTTGACGGCCAGCTTGTCCCTCCTCGCAGAGCAGCCCTGCTCTTGCTGCTCCCCAACAGACTCTAGCTTTAAAGAACCTGCAATGCATGCCAAAATCTCTGTACCTAGTCTCTTAATTTAGGGATAGACTCAGCAATTACGGTGAGATATTACAAATACAAGAACTCCTGTAAATTGCTAGCTTTCCCCTTCCCCATCCATTGCGCTCTTCATCTAAAATAAGGCGTTGTTATTTGTGCCATGAATTGCCTAAATCAAAAGTTAGACTCATTTCACTATTTTAAGAAAAAATACACATTAAAATTATTATTAAAAATACTACTTGTTGAGAAGTAGTTTCTCAAATGCTTAAAAATCTCAGTCAAGCCAATGATGTCTAAGCATAGTGGGCAGCAGAGTCAAAACACTGACTCAGTCTACCAGAACTGCAGTTGACGTGATGAGTCAGGATCAGAGTATAAATAAGGTGGGGAAGAGATCTTTTCACAGTCCCTTTATTATTACAAAAGCAACGAGACCAAGCACAGTTAACTCCTAACACGAAAGCTCCTGAGAAACTGGTTCCTGCCCTGCAGCCCCCTCCAGCTAGAGAGCCAACACTCCTTCTCAGGCCTGTCACTGGAACCCAGCGCGAGTCAAACAAGTGCTATAAAATCTCACTCCCAGTCTCTGTAAAACAGAATGCCAAGTGCACGAGAGAGACACGCTTTCCCAAATTCTACTTCAATTTTTAAAATTGCTGTGTCAAACAGCACTTCTGATTCAAAGTTATGTTAAACGAACTCATTGGGAAAGCCAGCGTAAAAGCTGATCTTTACTCCTCCAGAAAGATGCAGTATCCTTGTTCCTCTCAGTCAGTAAAAATGAATCTTAGCAAGCCGAAGGAAATACAAAAGCAAAGACCACAGAGAAAAACACAAGACGACAGCCTGTGCCCATTTTAACTAAATCATTAATTCCTTACCAGTAATATTTTTCCTGTGTGGCAATTCCTATGTCCTGGATAAAGTTTTTAGACTTTGCCGCCTAGCAAAACAAGAAACACAACTGTCCCAAAGTGAAAATTCTAACAGTGTAACAACAGTACATCATATTAGAACTGCCTACTCTTTACACAAACTGCCAACACCACTCTGCAGACAACAGCACCAAAAGACTTCATTGCTTTTATTCTTTACAGCTCAATTTATCACGCATCACTTCCACACATGCAGAAGAATTTTTTTTTTCTGCAAATACAGAAAAATCAACTACTTATTACACTGAACATGAGGGCTATGAACTTTTTCTTCAGAAGAACAGTAGAAATCACAAATGCGGTTTCCATCAGAGAATTCATCAAGGCAAAATATTATTAAACATTTTAAGTTTTTAATTCAGGACTACCAAATACATCCTTTTTGCCAATTAAACACTTTCTACCCACAGTTACAAGAACATCTCACTGATTTTTAGTTATCTGTGAATGTGGTTCAGCTGAACTGCTACTCATTGGAAGCAGGCCACTGAAAAATACCATATACACTGAAGATTTTAAATGTTATGTCAATTAAATTTTATAGTTATACCTAAGAATAATAATTAATAGAAATCTCTTTCATAAAGGATTTTGATTTAAGCCTGCATCTACAGATTTCAGTCTGTAGCATTTGCAAACACATGTATTATTTCACGCTACAAAAAATTTACTACCTTTAGAATGTATAGAGATTAATAAACAGACATACATGAATATAACAAAGTACGTATTTTATATACTACGAATGATTGAACTTAGGTAAGGCCAACAGACAATCCTTGTACAAAAACCTATGGGTTTGCTGTATTTTGATAGTCATTGTCGTTAAGTATAGCCCACCGTGAATTTACTGTACATATGGATGGCATAAGGGAAATGAGAAACACATCATAATGGTATACTATTACAATAATCGTTTGTAAAAGGGAAGGTATTTCTAAGTTTTAACGCACTGCATTAAAAACTCAGGACTGAAACTTTGTATTTGACTTACATTTCCTGACAAAAACATCCAGAACTCTCCAATTTCTAAAAGAAACTGCTGTCATGTTGTGTGTAATAACACAGCATTAAAATAAATCTTCATCATCAAATCTATTTTATAAATAAGCACAGTTAAGAACCACCTATAAGCAATCCACACTTGCGCCATAAATGGGAAGATATCCTCGGGAAATCAATACTTTCTCTCATATAGAAACGTAAATTTAGCTATACTTGCACGCTTTTAACCAACGTAAGCCATCTGTTGAACTGGTAACACAGCACCAAGTAAGAACTGAGAGAACAGTAATAAAATGCCCTTCTTAATGCTCCCCTCCTTCGTCCTCCCTTTCCCACTCTTTTTGTTTCCGTTTGCAGGGGCGTTTGTTGGTGGGTGGTTTTGAGGAGGTTGCATTTTTCAAGATTTGAAGACTTTAAGCAAGCAGCTGAATTAACAGAAAACTAGAATATTGGTATTTCTGAATTATTTTTAACTGAAGAAATTATATTCTTTTCCTAGATACATACTTACTTTTGCTTTCAAACTAAGTCAACCCTTAATTATGTTTAGTTAATTACTCTAACCACAGCAGATGGCTGACTCCAAAAGAGATAATCCCTGAGACAGTCATTAGTCAGGACCAGCAATAATTACACTGCAGACCTAGAGCATTCTGTGATTAAAAAAGTCCATGCCAGTTACAGCAGATCCATATTCCTTCTTACCTCAAGTATAAATTAGACATTTGTTCCATTTTAGTGCATTTTGCCAGTCAATACTTACGAACTTTCATGACTGCTTTTTAAATTCTCGTATTTGTAAAAGAGAAACCGAGTAAGTAAAACTAGGAGGGGGTGGGAAGGAAGCTGACTTTTTTTATTTTCCAGGTGTAGTGATTTGTGTCAGCTCCTCTCAATGCTTTGCCTGAAGCTCCAGTTATTTTCCCAGAATTTTTCATAGTAAATAATAACCATGAATCCAACTGAACCCAACGAAAACATAAAAGCAATCTCTCATTAGAAAGGAACAAAGAAGGGAAGTATGTGCAGCTTTACACAAGGAAAATGTTGTCTTTTCTGCAAAAAGCAAAGGAAAAAAGTTACTAACGTTTAAGAAAAGTAAGAACATTAAAAACAGGTAAAGGTTTACCAAGGGAAGACAACAATCAAATCATTTTCAAATTTAACAAGGCAATTTTTTTTTAACTAAATTACCTACCGATTCCATGCTCAAAATCTTTGCCAAAATTATACGAACATAGGAAAAAATACATTCTTACTCTTAAACAAGTATTAACAAATAACTCCCTTCACAGGATATTATCATGGATATAACAGTATCCTGTCATTAGCTGGGATGCGTGAATACTATAAAGCAGGTCTTGATCTAAATAGTAGACTTACTCACCTCCAACTTCCAGTTTAACCTCTACGCTCCCAAGCATTCCATCATTCCAATTACTACCTCCAACACAGTGAAAAATAAGTTGAAAGCGCAGTGGTAAAAATATACTTCAGTCTTCTTCAATGCCCAAGAGATATTTGTAACAACTATTTGACAGCCAACTGGAGGAGAGTCCCAAAATATCTGGCGTTCTCTTGTCTAACAGCAAGGCATTTAATCGTACCGTAACACAGTACTGCCAGTCCGTGACTATTTCTCGAGTCAATACGAGCGCTCTGATGCTGAAGACCTTACAGCTGCTGAACGGAAGCACATCTCTCAGAAGACACAGTCCAGCACAGCAGAGTTCATCACAAATCTGAAATGCAGTTTCATTTCATGAAGTGAAATTTAACATCTAAAGTCTTCTCCTTCAAAGTAGGACAGAGCCCAGAAAGGTAAGAAGCTAAACGCAGCACACAGGTGCTGGCCGGGGCGGGTGTCCCAGCAGGCAGGGTTCCAGCCACGGGTTCTGGCACTGTGATGTCACAAAGGCCACAGAACCAAGGACCAGTGGGTGTAAAAACAGTAGTATGCCAAAAACTACAAAAACCAAACATGCACCCTGACCAAAACCTCCCTGAGAAGCAAGTGTAGCGCCCACAGGAACGGGTGCAGTTCTTTACAGACACGCTGGGCACACAGGAGCCTCCCAGCGACGTTCCCTCCTCTAGGGGTCGGCGCACAGACCTTCCAACACACAGTCCACTACGCCTACAATGTTTTAGACACCTGTGATTTCTAAACTCAAATAAAAGTGCCAATATAATTAATGGGATTCACTTTACATGTTTCAAATGCTGTACAAGCCTTAAAGGCCAGGTTAAGTGCTAGATATTCCAAGTTGGGCAGAACTTCACTACAATTACGTCACTTCCAGTACTTTACTCTAAGCACTTTACATTAAAACTCTAGGTAAAAAAAGCCACCACAATAAAACTTTTCTTAGTAAAACAGCAGCAAGATCTTGTGTTTACAGGCATCACACCAACTACAAAGACACCTCTACCCAGAAATAACCGTAATATATTACTGTCGCTAACACTGTGTGAGGCACACAGTACCACCCTGCATTGTGCTCTAAACCCTTTATAGCTCTCCCCTTTCTAATACCAAGCCAGATTCAACCAGTGGTATAGCAACTCGCCGTTTATTGTGTCAGAATCCACAGCAGTGAAAACATTCATAAGATCACAAATATACACATCACAATTCCGCAAATGTTTAACAGTCTTCACCCAAATATGGTGACTTACTGAAAGCCACTCGAAACCAGATCCAAGTCTTAGGTTTGGCATAACTAAGTCAGGACTGGTCTGGCAAAAATGGAAACAGAGAAGGAAATCACTTGCCATTCTACTACTTGGTAACACACAATGGACGTTTTAAACAGACTCAGGATAAAAATATGACAGTTTAAAAAAATGCATCTGACAAGACTCCATCTGACAAGATAAACTCATTAAATGATGCAAGCAAATTAAGTTGCAACTCTCATTTTCTCCTATTTTACAAGTAATTGTGTTATTTTTAGTTAGAAATAAACCTCAGCTCAAACACTTCTGCATTCATGTGTCTCATGATCTTCGTGATTATGGTAAAGAAAGAATACTTATGAGTGACAGAGGGTATTATAATTCAGTTGATTTACATTTCATGGAGGGAGGAGGGGCACACAGGTCAGGTTGAATTACAGTCCTCCATGAGACTCGCTTCTGGATAAACCTCAGAATATACTCCTGAAAGCTGCGTAATGCTGGGCAAGAACTACAACCTATCCAATTTCTACCACAAGAAGTGAAAGGCCATGCCAGGTACCCGCCAGGCAAAACACACTGCAGGGAGTCACTTGATGTTGAAGTGACCCAAGTCTACTTAAAACAAACACTCCAAACCCAGAATATCAACACTAAGAGTCTGGTCAAATAAATAAATAAAGGCTAATTTATCTGTATTGTTTGTTACTCTGTATGCGGTTATCAACTCTATACATGTATGTTTAGCAGTCACCACTTTTGAATAAGCACCCCTTCACCTGCTGTCAATTTACTCCATGTCGGGTTAGGACAGGAAAAGCAAGACCAAGACCCTCAAAACACAAAAACAGATCAGTGGAGATAACTTCTTGCAGTGATGTAAACACTTTCAATCATGAAAGCTCACCCTACAAAAGCAGCTTGCGAGTACCATTAATCCTCACAAGCCACTCCTTGCAGCGCAGTAAGTTTCAATCAGCTGACAAGAAAAAGGACCACATCGTATTATTTGCTTTTGCCAAAAGAAAAGCTGTGCAATTCCAGTCGAGAAGATGAGCGCTCATGCTTTAGACAGCAGGATGACAATAGTACAGTGCAATTCTGTGGAGACAACATTAAGGCTCATGGAGACCTAGATCATGGAGTGGAGACAACGGCACTACATGTCTGTACTTCAACACTTATAAGCAGATTCTAAACAGCAGGTAAGTATTGGCACTACCTAAAATTGACGCAGAGCACAGACCCTGTCACGACTGTAGAGGCCGAAACAATAGCATCTGAAGAACATTCAAACACAAGGATTCTCTGGCGTCACTTTGGTAAGTGCCCAAAAGAAGCAATGCCGCCAGATTCTGTCATCGCACTGAAACAAATGTCTCATCATTTCAGGACTGACATTTCACAAACTTCTCTGTTCCAAGAAAAAAATTAATCACTGCAATATTTTATACTGATTTGGGATTAATATCCATTTTTAAGGATTATATTTTCGTGCACGACTGCTCAGCTTAAAAAGATTAAAAACATGTTTCCCGTTTCTATGTAAAAAGTCTGTCTTCCATTCCCCACCTATGTTTTTCATATCCTGATTACGAGACTGTGACAGTTGGCTCATCTACAATGGATTCTAGTACTACTACACCTTGTTCTACAAACACAAGACTGACAGCATTTTATAGTACATTTTATAGTATTACTTAAGTTTTTGAGGGCACCGAGAAAACTGTAACTACCTCTATAATTTGTTAGATCATAAAGTATTATTCAATCTTTGCATACTGATACTCAGTACAACATTTTTTCTAAATACATAGCAAAAATTCTTTCTTAGCGTAGCTCTGAAATAGCTAACAGGAACCCACATCAGAAATCTTACGTCAACAGTAGTTTGAAAAATAAGTAACTAAGTGTTGAAGGAGCACAGAAAATAAACTCAAAGTGACCAATTTCACTAGTGTGGTTTTTACAGAAATTACTATTTGGGTCTATCAAACAAAAATTCTGCTTCTAAGGATAGCTGCAAAAATAATCAGAATATTAAGATGAAAAGTTACCAAGATTATTTGTAGTATTTCAGGTATTCGAAAGCCCATTTTTTATTCCTCTTTGTTGTATGTATTAAAAATAAGGTGTTAAATATTCTATTTACTCCAGTGTTGAACTACACAATAGATTCGTGCCAAATTTATCCAGTCATTTGATAATGAGATAATATTTAACACTGAGCTAAAAAGACAATGCATTGCTTCCTTGTTAGCAATACTTGGTCGATAGGCCTGTTTCATCGCAGGTTATAATCAAGAAAATGCTGAATTAAATCCATAAATACATGTGTAAACAGGCTTCCTATAAGAAGTGTCAAGAAAATAACTTGGATGGGGGAAGAGTGAGGGGCCCTTACAATGCATTCCTTGACACAGTAGTATAATTTATGTTTAAGGACTCAAAAGAATTCAGTTTTGCTCTACAGTCTTACAAATCTAATTGTGTGCTAGACCTCCTAGTACAATGAACATCAGGCCCCCTGTTTCCAAACATTATCACGAGAAACATGACTAGTCAGTAATATGTTATCTGTCCACAACCGCATTCTGCGACTGAGAGTAAGCGCCATCACCTACTTTTGTGATTATCCGTATCCTGTTTGCCTATTTGCCTCTCTAAGCTAAGCAACTCGACTTCTTCGGGTTCTTTTGATGAGAATCAAACTGTTGTCTTCCCTGCTCATATCTAGAACTTTGTTACAGCTGAAACAAATATTCCTGCAAATAAATATACAGTGATACATCCCATATTATTTTTCCTTACCAGTTATTATGCGCCCAAATGTAAAACTTGCTGATGGCTATCAAGCTAATCTTTTCACTCAACTATGCACTACTTACGCAAGAAATACCTAGATATTTCACAGAGGCAAAGAAATGCATTTTAGAACTCAAGAAAGTACGAATGCACATTTATATTATTGCCCTTTACCTGACCTACTGAGAAGGGACAACAAAGAACAGTGACATTTTACAAATTAAGGTACTGAATGACCAGTGAAATGCAGCAGCACAGTCTCTTTTGATACACTTCTCGAGCAGGTCTTTAAGGTAGCAAAACCCGAGTGACAAAGTAATATCAATGACACAAAGACTTGCTCTGACTGGACTTTTTTTTTTTTTTTG
>VZSC01005251.1:58040-93796 GCA_013398225.1 Steatornis caripensis | reverse complement strand
GGGGGGGGGGGGGCGGAGAAGAAGAGGAAAGGAGTATCTGAACACCCCTGTGGCAGACAAATCTACTGAAATCAGGAGTGTGAAATGAAAACTGTTACTATTTATCTGTCTCACGTTCTCACAATCATTGCTTTGAAGACATCAGGTGTTCTAATAGTAAAAAACAGGTATCCCATAATGGCAACTATAGGTGAGAAAGTTCCTGGGCCTCACATCACAACACTCGGGACTCATCACCAAGAACTGCACTAATTGGTCTTTTGGTACTTCAACTGCCTAAACAGCTAACTGCAATCCTCTGTTACTGCTTTCCCTCCAACTTCAAGTATCGAATAAAATCACGGTCCAGAAAGAATAAAGAGAAGAGCACTGCCTTGCGGTAAATGCCTTGTCTCGTTTCTTTAAAGCCAACCGAAGATCCCTAGGTCTTCATTTTCCATAGGATACGGCAGGCCAGCTATGAAAAAACAGCTCACCTGCTTGAATGGCAAAAGCACAAAAAACTTTTTCCCCAGTGAAACAAGCCAGTTTAACAGGGTCATATGCTAGACTGGGATTTGTACCTTTTACTGAACTAACGCTATTTTAAGGTGACTGCAATCAAGCCAGTTTTTCACACTAACTCCTCATCTAATCTGCCTGAAGTCTCTGGATAGCCCAGATGCTAGAAAGCTCCAAATGTATGAAGAACTGGATTTGGCTTTTCCAGCTCCTCTCTGCAGACGCACCATCGAGAATCACGTGGACGCAGAGGTGTCCACGGACTGAATTACAGGTGCTGTAATGATGACCTGTGTGTAAAGGGCAGAAGCAACTGGAAACAGAAAGAGTTCCAGGAAATTTACACAGAGTCATTTCACTGAAGTGCCTCTGACACTAACATGTCCTGAAATTGCCTTCATCTTTAATAATTACATACCTAAACAGATGCCTAACAAAAAAGTTTATCTTCCCTCTACATCCTAATTCTTCCTCCGAGATAAATATCATCCCTTCAGTGAAGAAGGCTTGAATACACTTTATTATGTGAGAACCAGATGAGAAATGCTCTTTCCACCTAGGTCCCTATTCATTAACTCAAATGAGAATCAGTATCATACTTTTAAGGGACCTAGTAGTTCATGGGGCAATTCTGAAAAGTTTTTTCAAGACTGATGACACAGGAGTGTCCTGCAGTTAACATTTTTTAGCTTGGTAAATACGACCATTGAGAATGGCAATAGGGAAAGAGCATAATTAACTTCTATTACTACGTAACAGCAGCTCACGTACCAGGGTTTTAGGACAGCACTTTCATCTTTTCAGCGTTAATATCTAGACATATGTCACCTAGTAACATACCTACCTCCTGATTTTGTTCTCCTTACCTTTCTCTACCAAGAAGGAAGACAATGAGAAAACAACAGTTTGAAAAATGAAAACTGTATTTCAGTTGAGTGTAAAGAATAACTTCTTTCCCACCGTTATATATTGTAAGCAACAGTGAAAGGAACGTAATTACAAAGTAATGTCTTTTAAAATGAGACTGAGAGCAGGTGAAAGTCACAGAAACATCACGCGGCTCCAAAATCCACATTACAGCTTTCTGACCTTGCCTGTGACAGTGCAGCAAAGGAGGCGGCTGACACAGGCGGAGCAACTGCCACAGCAGTCAACCAGGCTGCTTCTCCAGGGAATTCTGGGGGGAGGTTTCTTCAGGACTCACCCTTCTGGAACGTCTGCCGGCCTGCTGCTGACAGCAACGGCTGGCACCAGGAGCCTTTCGCCTCCGTCAGCTGTACCTGTCGGGGTCCACTAGCCATGTCCTGAATGAGGTGTGCCCACACGTGCTGCCCAGGGCTGGGGGCGTGCAATCACCTGTTCAGCCCGCGCTGGAGATGCAGCTACAGAAAAGGCAGGCTGCAGCACAGCTCACAGCGGAGCAAGCGAAGGTGCCCAGAAGCCCTGCTTATGACTGTGCGAGGACTGTGGACATGTGCCATCGGGCCCGAGCAACTGTCCTTAGTACGCTAGAGAGCCCGACCCATGAAAACCACTCCTGGATTTGCTCTACTCTGTATCGGTATGTTTGATTTATCAAGACAAAGCAAACCTGAATAAAGCAAGAACAGTCTCTTGCACTGTTATATAAACAGTTGGGAAAGATTACTAGTGGCTGTTTTGTATCTGACTTTTCAAGATGAACAGCTTTAAAAACAGGAAAAACAAGATTCCAGTATTTTGTTCTGTACTATTTCATCTGACAATATTCATGCAGCAAAACAGCAGCTGTCCAAGGACCAGGGCCTTAAAGCAACTGCTCTTCTCTCAGTTAAGCACTTATAATTAAACCTGATTATCTTAGGAGAATAAGCTATTTTAAACAAACACAGAATTGACTCACTGAAGCCTTTACACATGATTCTAAATGTTATAGACACTTGACTGAAACTTATTTTTTAAATGCAAGTACAAACAAGTATTTAAGGTAGCTAGCTACTACAAGCGATCTACTGAGCTGAAGTAGTGTTCCTTTATTTTTTAATTCTTATTTTGTTCTCAGTGTGTTTATAAAGTTGTGTGCATGGTATACAACAGCCTATTACCCATCTGAACAAAAATTTAAATTAAGGCCCAGCAAAAATATCCATTGCATTGTTACGCTCAACTGAATGGAGTTCAAATAACAGATAACTTAAGTGCACCTTCAAGAAACCAAGTTTAGATTTCTTGTAATGAGTTCTGGAAGCCTACTGTCAATGATTACACTGGTATTTTACATTTATACTTCACAATACTTCCTGTCCTCATAATTGTAATTAATATTGTAAAAAATGTTTTCCATTGCCAGCGCTATGACTGAAAAAAAACAGCACCAAGAAAAAACTTCACCTTTTAGACTAACACTCCAAAAGAGAGGGGTGGTGCACAGAGACGGGGGGGGGGCAAATGGCCAGTACATTCTGAAATGCATTATTTCAATTAACAATGAATGAGAGTCAAGTCTGAAACAAAAAAATACTGTCTTAATACTTGAGAAGTCCCAGAATTACAAAAAACTTCCACTTCAGCTACATTTAAATTCTCTTAGCAACTGCATATTAGCACCAAATCAACACGATGAAAGACAAAAAAGCAACCTAAGCATACCGTTACTCTGAAATCAATTATTTATGTATGTCGCTCTGAACATGAACTTTCCTTAGTATTATGTAATAGCATTTATTATTACAAAGTCAACAAACAGGATAAAGCAGTGTTGCTTAGCAGCTGGGTATTCTTGACCATTGTATGATTCCTCTACAATTTTCTAATCCATTTCTGTATTCTTAATGGGCACCATATTTTACGAAAACAGCACGTCCCCAATAAAACATTTTATTAATTGAACAGATATTCAGTGTTCAAAATATCTGTTAAAACTCACCTTGTATTACGGAAAATCCCTAAATCATACAACCATACTTCTGTCAACATACGTATTTAAAGTAAATTCTGCTTATTAGCTCAAGAAATCTTTTATTTTCAATCTCAGAATCTGTTTCTTCATCTCCTACAAATAAACATACAGCAGTACATTTGCACAAGACAGTCTCCTTCAAGCATTTTAACTCTAGTAGAACGGTCTCAGAGCAGACACCGAACTGAAGTACAATAAAAGAGAGAAATACACACTGTGGCCAACATGTTCAAAACCGGGACAACTGAAGGCAACGCCTTTTTTTTGTGCTTTTCCAAAACCTGACTTTCAATCTGTCAGAAGCCGAGTTTCTGCTCTTCTGCTGACTGTTTGTCACTCACGCTGTATTGTACACCTCTTCCTATGGTTCAAAAGACAGACTTCATCTTCTCAAGGCCAAAATTCAGGCTTAGCTCTGATTACAGCCACCAACAGAGCTTGAGAAAAACTTACAGAGGAAGTGTCCTGCTGAACCTTTGATGGTAAAAGCTGCCACAGGTTTGTCTGGGAATTGCTAAAATTCCAGAGTGTTAAAATCCATGCTTGTCCCGAACGTGCTGGTTACTACTTCCATAACTAAACCTTGCCTATCTTTGCCAAAGAACGATAGAAGGCACTAAAACAAAGGCTACCTGTGTGAAACCTCATGTATCTGCTCTAACATAATACACAAAAACACTCCAAAAAACTTACTACAAACAATATGGTTTGCCCGCTTGATAGTATTTTGCTTCATGTTGGAAAAAAGTTCATTACAAAAAAGCAGGCAGAGAAAGTGTCAATCCAAACACTTAAATTTTAGAAGCATAAGCTAAGGGAAACATAATTTTGGGAAGAAATAACAACAAATTCAGATGTCTACTTGCGCGTATGAAGTCCACGTGAGTCCAAGTAAGCAACTCAGAACTAGTTCGTGAGCACTCCCCTGTAAATCTTTCAAAGAATAAAGACGTAGAGAAAAGGACTCCTTTACCTTGCAGTCCTAAACTTACAGACTACCAGAATACCTCAACATGTACTCCAACGAGTAACAAGGGGTAAGGACGTTAATCAAACTCCTTAACAATAAATGGTCTAGAGTCTGCAGTAGCTGCTGCTGCTTTTTTCTTTTTCATATTTTTCATCCTAAAAACTGAAGATACTATTTTACTCCTTTTAAAATTGCTAAAACTAAAACAAGCAGCATACTCCGATGAGAAATGAGTTCTTGGATACTAAGTGAGAGTTCCAGAAAAGCATTCAGGAGAAACAAGTCTTTTGAATGTTTACCTGTAGCAGCCTCAGGCTTTGCACTGGTTCCTGATTTTGTTTTAGGATAGCACCAAACTTCAGTCTCATTATTCTAACACTAATATTGTTTTACATTAAAAGAAAAAAATTCAAATATCTAAACTTTACATTCTGTTCTCCAATGCAAGTGAAGACCAGTTTTAGCCTATATCGTAGTGAAAAAGACTCACTGTATCGTGAGAGTGCCATTAAGCGTTTGGATTTTTGGCAACATTTTCGGCACCTTGACTAAAAAAAAAAAAAAAAAAAAAAAAACAAAAAACTTGTGACTGAGGAATGCTAATTCCTCAGTTTTGAGCTCTTAAAGCACCTTGTGGTGTCATCTAGCAGGAATGCACAGGTTACCACTAACTGTCTCAGGCAGCAAGGCTGAGACACAGATAAATGGTTTCCACATTTCTGTGCTGTTACATTCACGCAGTTGTTTGGGAACTCTGAACCAGTTCTAGAAGGATGTATTCTGTGCTATACTAGCCATTGATTTAAGTTGGCTTCATCATCAGCATCCACCCTCACTTCCAGAACGTCTTAGGTTATTTGTTTGTTGTTTCTCCCAATTTTAAGGCATTATGATCTTCAAAAAAATTTAGCCATTTAAGCTAAACAAAACAAAACCAAACCAAATAAAACAAACCAAAAAACCACACACACACACACACAAAAAAAAAAGAAGAGTCCACTGAAGTTCACCTAAACAAAGTACCTAGAAGGAATAATAATGGGTTTCTTAAGATACAAAGGCATAAAATCAAGCCTCAACAGAAGCCACGGCAGTTATTACCGTGTAGGAAGACTATCCTTGCTGACTCCATTCACAACATTATTCTAACGAACCAGGCAGATGCAAATCGGACATCTCAAAGTTATTTACACACTCGAAGGAAGTAGTTAGACATAAAAAACCTGCCAGATTGCATTTTTATTTCCGCGTACTGGAGAAAAAGAAGGTAACAAACCATCCATATTTCCACCTATAAAAACAAAAGTATGCATCAGAATAAGTATCCAGACTTCAGGCTAACAAAGCCGCATGCTAAACGTTACATCTTCCTACATTATTAAAGACGACTAGTTAAATAACAGGAGTCCATTTTAGCTGTATCAGGTGTTTTCTTGGCAAAGCCTGGTAATCATTTGAAGGTTAACAATGACACACGATATTCCCACAAACCAGCCTTCCAGGATTTAAAGGCACTCCGCAGAGACAAGCTGGTACATCGTGGTCGTATTTCACTAACAGATAAAACTGTAGCTCCTCTGCAGGGTGGGGTAGAAGGAAGCCTAAGCAGCCCCAGCTCCTGCCACACACAGCATTCACTTCAAGAGGGCGCAACAAGAAGTGCACAGCGGCGGCCTATGGCTGCACCCTGGACTCAGATCTGCCCCTCCGTGCAGCAAGAGCAGCTGTACCGCTCGACTGCGGCTGCCCCCCAGTTCCCTCTCCCCGTGGGACACGGGATTGACAGGCGCCCCACAGACCTCCGGCAGCACCCATCAGGGCTGTCCCTCCTGTCTCACAGGAGCCCAGTTTTGTCAAGCACGCTAAGCTGAAGCTTAGAGCCGACACGTTCAGCCGTGACGTACCGAGCTTTGAGTTTAAGAGCCTCTAAAGAAACAGAGTATGCACAAAGATTAAAAACAGCAAGGCAAACATTTTCAAAACACCAGGATTCTAGGACATGGGAAAAAACTGACCAAGGGTACACGAAGCCAGCTACACGGCAAGGGAGTGCAAACCTGCTGGAAGAAGATACACACGTTTTGCTGCCACCCAAATTAGGACATTTGTTAGACATTGTCAATATTGAGCATTACTGTAACTTACTCAGAACACAAAATTATATAAAATGTTATCTAGTAACAGGAGCAATTTGGTATTTTGTTAAAAAAATTAACAGAATCTTGTTTTATAAGAGGGATTAGTATAGAATAGTACTCGAGGTCACCAGCATTAAGGGGCTCGTACGAGAGGCAGCACGCACAAGAAACCTAAGGCTATCCCATGAAACCCTTATTTTGCAGTTAATGCGCTCAACGTGAAGAGGTCATAGTTTCACAGATAATGCTGACTGGCAGTCATTCCTCAGTAATCCTCAGAATACATGGGTAAGTATTTTTGGAAAAAAACAGTGCAAATCAACAGTTTCCAAATACCAGGTCTTTACTGCCACTAGAGAAGAGGAGGATCCCTTTAACAAATTAATGTAGGCTGAATCCCTCTTCTTTTCTTCCCCAAGGCATTTTTCCTGCCCTGTTCCCCTCAACAGACCTGTACCTACACGCTCCAGCCACTCTACTGCCCACGCCCTTTTCTCTATATGTAACAACACATGTGAACTAATAGGTCAAGCATCTCCAAAAACCTCTTTCTACCACAAGCTGGAAGAACTCTGTTTCTGTTCCTCACCTACTTATTTTTCTCATAGTGTGAACGAACAGATTTCTTGTATATGCTGTCTACTCTGCAAGTACTTTAACAATGCCTATTTCATTTGAAAACATCTATTAACTATCTACTACGGAAATATCTGATTTAACTGAATTATAATTTCTCTCCAGATTTCACTTTCAGTTCCAGCGTCTGTCAACATACCTCCTATTACTAAATTAAACTGTACATCATTTCATTTCACTTCCATGGTAAGACACGATAATAGAAAAAGTGGACGTTTTGAAGAGCAACAATGATTTTGGTTAGGACTTCACTACAGGTTTTTTTCATATTTTAACTAGCTTACACAAAAAAAACCCACCACCACACAAGTCTTTTGCCCGAAGATGTTGACAACATTATTTTAATATGAATTTATATTGGAACTGCAAAATTTGACTTAGCACCTTTCTAAACAAGAACTTCCACTGATATTAACTGATATAGAACTTCAGTAAGGTTTATCATGGTATGTACAACGTGACTGAAAATTCTATGCCATTTATACTAGCGTAAGATAAGACCAACCTTAAAAAAAAAGTCATCGGAGACCCATTTAACAGAGCAGAGTTAAGACCAGAAATGCACCGCAACCATCGTTTTACAATATGAAATCTGTTAGACTGATGCTCTGGAGGAAAATAAAACCGGACCTGTGCAGCGAGCGATAGCTGTCACACCCACTTACTCCCCATCAAGAAATCACTTGAAGTAACACATCAACATTTCCTAAATATATAATAAAAGCTATCCAAAAGGCTGCTTGGTTTTATTTGAAAACTGCGTTTATGTTAGACATGAAGCACTTCTGCAAGCCATAAAAACAAGCTATGAAATACCAGTACTTCAGAATGTGCGTGAAACACGTGCATTTTGTCACTGTATTTGTCCAATGAGTATTCATCAGAATTTGTCAGAATTAATACTCGTTGTCTAACACCTACACAGACTTTAATGTTTTATCAAAACTCATGCAAATCAGATACATTTGCTCATCACTACTATCAGACAAGCATTACAAAAAAGTAGTAGTTGCCTGTCTTAAAATATCAAAAAATTGAAAGTTGCAAATGAATATATTCTTTTGTCAGTCTATAAACATTTCGAACTATTAACCTGGGGAAGAGGGAGGAAGGGAGGGGGAGAGGGAAGAAAGCACAAGAAGAAAAGCACTGAACACTTGGAATTACAGAAGAATAGATACAGAACGTTAACAGCTTACTGTGGAGAGTGGTTTAATCAGGAAGTAGCCATTATCCTGTCGCTACACAGCAATGACAGCACTCCAAAACAAGAAGCCGTCGTTTTGGTGTTGGGTTGTTGTTTTGGGGTTGTTTTTTTTTTTCCTTTTCAGTCAAGAAGGAAGAAAGAACACATGCTATCGTGCCCGAGCTCTGCTGAGCCCAAAGGTCGGCAGATGTCTGTTGTCAAAAGCTACCCCGAAAACAAAATTCAAGCAAGCATTTACAAAGCTGTATTTGAGGAAGCATCTAAAATCTACCACAACCTCCCTCTGTGTTACACACAAAACATGGCTGTCTTATTCAGAGATTAGCAATTATTGTAATGAGATACTGTCGGAGGGGGTCAAATAGTACTTCCTGCAGTTTACACATCTTGATTTCCTGGTAAACAAACTGAAAGGCAGGTGGAGCACCGAGATCACCAGTAAACATGAGTGCTCACTGACTCAAACCAACTCAGGTGAAGTATACAGTTTTAATAAAATGCATGTCTGTATTTTAATTACATGAGGCAACACGGCAGCAAAAACCATAAAAACAACTGAACCACGAAGGCAATTTTTTCTACAGTTACACAGTCATCAATGCCATACTTTATTTATTTTTCTTTTTTAAGCCAAGCCCAAGAAAAATGTTTTATTTTCTTTTAAATGACACTCACATACAAGCACAAACACACACACCCTCACCAGAACAAACAGCTCACAAAGTTGTTTTGGTCTGAGAAAGTGCTATGGAATGATAGTCTCAGTCGACTCTGGAAAAACCTGAAAGTGAGAAAAACAAAAGCTAATCACCACGTTCAGAATTTAAGCATCAAACTCCAAAAAAGCACAATTAATCTACCAACAATATTCAGAAATGATGAAAATTAACTTACTGAACACAATTTTAAAAGAAAAAAAAATCAAATGCCTTTTCTTTTTTTTGAAAACACCTTATACTTTTGCTCCACAAAAACATTAATCACATATGGACTGGACACATGGCAGTGATCCAGTGAGAAAAGCTAGTTGTTTCCTGCCTATAATCTTTCCAAAATTAACTTCAACAAGCTCCAAATTAAAAATCAGATTTTCACAGTGGAACTGAAGCGGGCCCTAGGCCCCTATGAAAATTAAAAGGAAAAAAAGAAAAAAAAAACCCTCAACAAACAACCACCACCCCCCACAAAAATACCCCTGACTAATGGAAGAAAAAGCTTGCTACTCCTGAGCAACTAGGATAAAGTATTTATTACACAACAGGTAGATGCAAGTGTAACTGCCACAGTGCCCTAGAACAACATCACAAGGGCTTGAACTTCAGCATGCAGTAAGATAAAAGGTTATTTGCATAGTACGGGAAAAATGCAAAGGCAGGGGTGAGGGGAGGGGAACGGATCCATCAATTAATTCTCCCTCTCTCGAAACTCAGCAGCATGAAACAAGACGACCAGGGGAATACACTGAAGTAACACATCTGAAGAAACAAATCGCGGAACAGAACAATAAAGAAGTTTCTAATAATGATGTTATAAATACAACGCAGTCATTTTTCACACTGAGCTCAAGAAAGGAACAAAGGAAAGCTGTGAGAAAAAGAACACAGAAAGCGTTGCCGGAAAGATCCTGAAATATGAAAGGGTGTACCTGTATCAGCAAACCCTGCTACTGAAGATGCAGCTCGTGCCAACGAAGGAGTTAATCTGCCATCACAAACTCCCAAACAAGGTAAGACATATTAACAGGAAGGATCTCTGCAACCAAAACAATACCCAAGTAGGACTTCTGCAAGCTGTGCTTGTTAAAGATATAATTAGTACAGCCACAAGTTCATAATCAAACACTTGGGATGTAAGTCATTCCCTTAAGTAAAACCACATGAAAACTTCAGAATTTCATTCATCTCATTTCCTAGTTACTTATCTCACAAAAAAGCAGTCTTGTCAAACAACACATAGTGTTTCTGAAGAGAACACTAAAAATCCAAACCATCAAATGAGAAAAGCCTTCTGCAAAGACAAGGACTATGAACAGAACTCTTCGCAGTAGTCTTACTACAGTTTTAAAAAGCAATGTATGTTGTATTTAATCAGCGTAGGTTTGGTACTAGTAACACCGCAAACAAGCTCTCACTGCAAGATTTAGGAGATCATGGTCTAAAGTCTCAATCTGGGAATTATTCTTAATTCCAGAAATCTGCAAAGAATTTGAGCCGCACTGAATTTGAGTCTTCTATGACTCGAGGAGAATCACGTACAATAGTTCTACATGCTGAAATACTAGCACACAAATGATTTTTCTGAAACTGTTTCAATCCATATTGCTTATAACGTGAAAAATACGAACTGTGGAAGAGCTGTTTTGCATTGAGATAGCAATGATGGAGATGGAAACAAAAATACGACATTAGAAACAGCCAAACAGAAGGTCCATACTTTCCGAACTCCAGGTTGGATCCGATCCCAGCCCAGTAACAGTCTATGCAAGAGAATGTGCAAATCCCAAAGCAGGGATTTGTTTTCTACCAGTGCAACAATCAGAGAAGCTAAATATACTGAACTACAACCCACTATCGCCACGTTAGCCAGCAGAAGAATAAGAAGAATGATTCAGCAACTGATATTCTCAGATAGAAATTCTACAGGCTACTAAAATACTGGCATCCAACACCTCAGCTCCATGAAAAAACATTTGTTAAACAGGCCTAATCGTATACTGAAACATACGATACAATAAATCACTACTCCAGCTACATCTTAAATACGCATCAGCACCTGCACTCATAAAATGGCACAGCATCAACCTGTGGAGCCCTACAGAACAGTTACTGTCTTCCTGGGAGTTGTTTTGTTTGTTTGTTTTTTTAAACAGTTTCTACATAGCAAATTCTAACTATAAACATAGGTATGAATGTAAGTCTACCTATAAATAAGGGTATTGAAAAATAAATTAATTTTAAAATCAAAAATATTTTACAAACAATACATACAGTAACAGCGAGTAAAATATTTAAATTTTTTTTATTGACATTTCAAACATTGCCCAGGGGAATGGAATCTGAGGCCATAAAGAAAATACAAAATCCTGAAAACTTCGCTTTTTTGATAAGAAAAAAAAAATCAACAGCTTCTTACAGAGCCTTGTGTGCTATGATTTCTGCCAATTAAATTTCAAAAAGTTAAGAATCATCTTAACACTGTATTGAAAACACAAGCATCAATCCCAAAAGAGAGACTTGAACCTACGTAGAACTAACTATACTGTTCAGGTAACTCTAGTCCAAAAAACGTTTTAATTTAGAACTTGATCATTTACCCTGTAATAAAGAAATATAAAAGCAGTTAAGCCATGAATGTTGCTTACGCCCATCTGAGAGGAACATGTAATCTCTATGCAACCTCTAGTGAATGCCAACACAGCCAGAGATGTGTATTTTGCATCATACCTTGACGCAAATACCAAAACTGCCACACAAAATACACATTACTTCACAGCAGAAACGCTTGCTTAAAAGAGCAAACATTTATGAATATAAACACAATACCTAAAATCCAGCATCATCTGCGAACACAACCTGCAGCAATGGTTTTGGAGAATATGAACTCCCTGCAGTCATCTCGGAGTGCATTAAACCAATAAATTTATTTCTAAAAGTTTCACATGCAGTATTAGTCTATATTTCGCTTCTAGCAATTTTAGCTGGAATCCTTTGACCCTAGCTCCATGGACCAGAGTAAGGAGGGGACAAAAGGGACAATTCATTACTTACAGAATCAATTTTCTAGGGTGGGACACCAGAAGCTCTAAATCATCTTTTTTACTGATGAAAAATTAACAAGTTAATAAAAGCGACCTCCAACTAAACTACAAAAGATGGCAGGACGGTGGAGACGGACACACCAACCAACCAACTTTCCTCCCCTCCTCATACTCAGCCTGGGGCAAAAGTCTCAATCACCTTTTACTCCTGAGAGCCCTTCACACAATGGCATACCAAAGCAAGCCCTATTTGCATCCCTATACATTAGATTCTGACAACATTCACAAGCCTAACATCATTTTTTCCCCACATACACTACAGCACAGAGACCGTTCTTGGGTTCCACTGTTAGATAGCGTAACACCAGATGTTGAAATTGGTCTCCACATTTTGAAACGTTAAGATACAGCAAGAGACAGATTATCTCATTTCAATTAGTTTCTCACCACCAAAAAAAACCCAAACCAATCAATCTTTAAAATCCATCAGCTGATGGCTAAGTAATCTGCATCCTTGTACTGGCTAGAGCCCCATCAAAGCGAAGGGAAAAAGGCTTCCTTTCACGAGGGGCAAAGAGAGGCAGCAATCATCTCTTTGTTCTGCCTCTTCCATATTCTGGTCGCATATATTGGTCATACTGCTCATGATTTAGCTTCATTTTAAAGACTCTCTGGTCCTCATTGAATTATTTACCAAACACGTGGACACGTCATCTATCAATCTGATCCTTAAAACAGTACCCTGGAATTGGAATAAACACATGAGTTACTACAGAACTATCACTCAGAAAGAGCCAGCCATATTCTACTACTATTAAACACGTCTCTACCAAAACCCCAATAAGAACAGAATTGTTTCAAGGCATGTAAAATTCACTCAAATGAAAACCCAGAAAACTAGTTTACTCTTTGCATTACTACAGCGCCCAAAAGCATTCCTCATGCTGGCTTATTACCTAGAACTAATCACAAAACTATTCAAAATCCCTATCATTTATTTAGCAGATACTACTAGATCTGCATCTACTACTAGATTTCACCTCCACAAAGCTTATATATGGAATCCACTCTGAAAGAGCACAGAAAAATACCTGAATTAAATCATTCCAGTAAATTTTGGATTTTTCTGTATCAAAACCTTCCCGTACATTCCTTCTCATTTTGAATACTGTGTTTATCAAAATGTTTTAATATTATAGAAATACTAGTTTTAACTAGCAACTTTGAAACAAAAGAAACCAAAGTACACCAGTATCTTAAGGAACCCATCGTCCTATGTAGCAAAACATGTCATTTCATAATAAAGTCAACGACTGTTACAACAGTTTCTTGACATTTTGCAGTATGTTCTATTAGAACATGAAGAGTTACTCGAGTTATGTGAGATTTGAGATTGAGGTGATTTTTGTTTCAATGTTCTATATACACTACTATTAGCCATTTAAAAAAGCATTACAGAGACCAATATTCTTATTGTTTATTTTTTAACTTTGATAAGGTAAATTAAGTATTAACTGTTATTTAGTCAAACTGAAGGGTTTGGGTAAAAGATGACATAGGAGGCAAACATGGCAAAGAAACGCACAGAGAAGGAGTGTTAAAGTGCTGTCTTCCATGAAAATAACCACTAATTTACCGTTTTATTGGAAAATTGAAATATAAAATTACTTTGAAAATATAAACATTTTTCAGAAGTTTTAGAAGGCTAGAACTAGATATAATTCTTTATCCATGATAATAACATACACATACACTCACAGACCCTCTGAGAATACAATACTCATTTTGCTGCAGAAGAACAGACATTGCATAACAATGAGATTTGCTAATGAAATCAGCCATCAACCTGGAATACATATGTATTAAACCAAGACCTCAGTGTCATTTTCTTTTTGCATCATTTGTTCTTTCTCTCTTTTTTCCTCGACCTTTCAGTATCTCACCCTCCTCCTTGTTTCACTGCTTCAAGTCCAGCAATATTGCAAAATATTTTGTTAACACTGTATGTACATTTTTCATTTTACAAAATTTATTTCTCTACTTATAGCTAAACATAGATTCTAATTGAATGGGTTTTATCAGCATTGTTAACATAGTCTTGAAAGAAAAATCAATGGGTGCTAAGGAGACAAAGGAGTTTTATTTCTCTGTAGAACAGCAGGAATATCTAATAAAAACTGGGCGTCACTTGAAACAAACTATACTTTCACAGCTAAGGTTGCACACCACTTAATGTAAGAACAAACTATTTATAAAAATCCCCTCTATATTTATCTAATGATTAAACAGGAACAGAATTTAGAACCATTACACGAGTAGAAGCTTAACTGCTTTGCACGAACATGCAAGATCATCACGAAACCAAGTAAAACAATCGAGTGAGTGCAGTACCAGCATGTACACACATGCAGTAAGCATACTAGTTATGCAGAACACTTTACTGAAAGAAATGAATACTGAATGTAATTATTTATTCTACTACCCAGAGCTGACCATAAAAATTAAAACATTACAGAAATATTTTAGAAGACACTTTTCTTTCATTATACTAATATCCATCATATTTTGGTTTTGTGAGATATATGCAGCCTTACACTTCAAATATAAAAAGCAACCCATTTACACCCCTAGCTCCAAGAGTATCAAAACTATGTTTTGAATTAACTCCAAAACAATTAATAGTACAGCCCATTAAATTTTTCCACTGTTCTCATTTTACAGAGTTTTTAACCGAAATAATACAAATAAGATACTGTTACTACAATGCCACTATCAAGCCAAACACTATTGCTGATAAGCTCCAAAGTCATACCAAAAAATAATAAAAAACAGTAGAAAATAAATGTTTGCTGGCTTGTTTGATAGGGTTTTGTTTGTGTGGGGGGGGTTGTTTGCTTCTTTTTCTTCCTGCTTTTTCAGCTAACACTCCCAAAACCCTAACTCCATGAAGACAAACCACCAACTAGTTAGTTACTTTTAGTATACCAAAACCGCATACAGAACTCCTTTGGAATACATGAAAATAATTTGTAATTTATTTTCTCGTTTTATCTTGAGGGCATAAGGAAGTCTTTCAGTCATTCTATAGTTACGATGGCCATCACAACACCAAAGAAACAGAAAGCACAAGAGACCACTGAAAAATAGAGGAGAAAAACAATGAAATGTCTGAAAATTTACTTAACCATCCCTGGAGCCAGTCATCTGACATGATTGCTATACAACCCAGGAAAAATACCATCACAATACTGGACGTAACGAACTAGGTAAGTAATTCAAAGCATAAAAATTTCCATAAACTCTTTTCATATGTGCTCCAATTCTTCCTTTTTAAATTAACAAGCACTTAAGTCATTGAGAGCTTCGAAAGCTGAAAGCATGTCACACAGCCTTATTTTTCCTTCCGTTTCTCTCACTTCGAAAGATATGCGGCTACATGATATAAACACCTAGGCACATGTCATATGAAGTGGTCTTACTCTCATTCATGCATCACGATGTTTGAATAAAAAGACGTACGAAGGCTATTTTCAATCGCACGCTATCAAAAATGCTTCTGTTTCAATTACAAAGCATTTGTCCTTCTGCAAAAAAGCCATCCACATTACACCTCAGAATGACTGAAACCGAACAGATAGAGGCACAGTTAATTACAGCGGGCTCACCTTTGAGAGCAAAGACTATACAACCTCCAGGGTTTGAAAGAGAGAGAGACTCTAAAGCAAGAACCTTGACCCTTGAAAGTGCTGGGTCATTTTCTTCCGTGATTGCTTTCTGTAATTCTAACAATTGTCAAGTAGGCTAAAGAGTATGGCTGGCAGGCGATAGCTGTGAAATGCTTGCACTTTTAACGATGACTTATTACCCTGTAATACAGGTCAACTGTCCAACCGAGGATCTTCTACAGGGTGTTATAACAACTGACACCAATGGTTTTACTAGGGATCAAACTAGCGTATATGGGACCTAAGAATATAGACTGTTAAACATACAGTCCTAATTCAAACGATTAAACGAGAAACACTCTAAGATACCCAAATCTACTGCACATATGAAATATGTGATTCTGGTACATAACTGTTGACACTAGGCAATCGTGAACGCATCTTCAGTACCAGACATCAAACTCCACAACTTACAGAGCTTGGCAGAAATTTCATTAAGTAGGAATGAGAATATAGAAACCAGTTACTCTACAGATAAAAGTGAACCCTCATTGTGTAAATACAGACTCAACCTCATAGAAGAACACAGATGAAACCGTATCAACACTACACAGAATTAGATGCTGCCGGGTGCTAAAAGACACCTGAATTTTTATCAATAAACACATTAACTCAGAAATGAGACTGAATTTATCAACCACATTTATACTCTCTGAACTAACCAGAAACAGCTTCTTCAATATACAGTCTAAAATCCTGCATTTTGCTGGAATACATGACACAGATATAGGTGCCCACAGAACAAACACATTCTAAAAATTAACACTGTTCAATTTACTGTGGTTTTTGTTGTGATTTAGAATCATATTCCAGAGCATTAACAGTTCATATATACAGTTTAAGTATCACGCTGTACCAGCAGTCGTACCCACGCACACACACACGACGCTTAGTTAAAAGCTCTTCCCGGCACTTCACGCAGAAACTGCAAGCATCCTTCAAAGCTTATTTTTAAAAAAGCTGGCAATGAAGCATGCTTATGTTTTTTCATAACGAAATATCCCAAATTGTACTGAATTATTACGACTACTATTTTTCTACTTTTAGGGAATATACTTTTACAGAATAAAAGCAGAGGACAGTGTAGTAAAGCACGGGAGGAACTCCTGAACACTAGAAGGTCACAGCACATGTGCTGAGCTGCTAAGCAAAAACATCTATGATGCTCCAGAGCTGCCATTTTTCTTCCTTGACAAAGACCCCATCTGCCACAGAGGCATTTACAGCCTCAGAGTCAGAATACCAATGATTTCCAACCANAAAATAGAGGAGAAAAACAATGAAATGTCTGAAAATTTACTTAACCATCCCTGGAGCCAGTCATCTGACATGATTGCTATACAACCCAGGAAAAATACCATCACAATACTGGACGTAACGAACTAGGTAAGTAATTCAAAGCATAAAAATTTCCATAAACTCTTTTCATATGTGCTCCAATTCTTCCTTTTTAAATTAACAAGCACTTAAGTCATTGAGAGCTTCGAAAGCTGAAAGCATGTCACACAGCCTTATTTTTCCTTCCGTTTCTCTCACTTCGAAAGATATGCGGCTACATGATATAAACACCTAGGCACATGTCATATGAAGTGGTCTTACTCTCATTCATGCATCACGATGTTTGAATAAAAAGACGTACGAAGGCTATTTTCAATCGCACGCTATCAAAAATGCTTCTGTTTCAATTACAAAGCATTTGTCCTTCTGCAAAAAAGCCATCCACATTACACCTCAGAATGACTGAAACCGAACAGATAGAGGCACAGTTAATTACAGCGGGCTCACCTTTGAGAGCAAAGACTATACAACCTCCAGGGTTTGAAAGAGAGAGAGACTCTAAAGCAAGAACCTTGACCCTTGAAAGTGCTGGGTCATTTTCTTCCGTGATTGCTTTCTGTAATTCTAACAATTGTCAAGTAGGCTAAAGAGTATGGCTGGCAGGCGATAGCTGTGAAATGCTTGCACTTTTAACGATGACTTATTACCCTGTAATACAGGTCAACTGTCCAACCGAGGATCTTCTACAGGGTGTTATAACAACTGACACCAATGGTTTTACTAGGGATCAAACTAGCGTATATGGGACCTAAGAATATAGACTGTTAAACATACAGTCCTAATTCAAACGATTAAACGAGAAACACTCTAAGATACCCAAATCTACTGCACATATGAAATATGTGATTCTGGTACATAACTGTTGACACTAGGCAATCGTGAACGCATCTTCAGTACCAGACATCAAACTCCACAACTTACAGAGCTTGGCAGAAATTTCATTAAGTAGGAATGAGAATATAGAAACCAGTTACTCTACAGATAAAAGTGAACCCTCATTGTGTAAATACAGACTCAACCTCATAGAAGAACACAGATGAAACCGTATCAACACTACACAGAATTAGATGCTGCCGGGTGCTAAAAGACACCTGAATTTTTATCAATAAACACATTAACTCAGAAATGAGACTGAATTTATCAACCACATTTATACTCTCTGAACTAACCAGAAACAGCTTCTTCAATATACAGTCTAAAATCCTGCATTTTGCTGGAATACATGACACAGATATAGGTGCCCACAGAACAAACACATTCTAAAAATTAACACTGTTCAATTTACTGTGGTTTTTGTTGTGATTTAGAATCATATTCCAGAGCATTAACAGTTCATATATACAGTTTAAGTATCACGCTGTACCAGCAGTCGTACCCACGCACACACACACGACGCTTAGTTAAAAGCTCTTCCCGGCACTTCACGCAGAAACTGCAAGCATCCTTCAAAGCTTATTTTTAAAAAAGCTGGCAATGAAGCATGCTTATGTTTTTTCATAACGAAATATCCCAAATTGTACTGAATTATTACGACTACTATTTTTCTACTTTTAGGGAATATACTTTTACAGAATAAAAGCAGAGGACAGTGTAGTAAAGCACGGGAGGAACTCCTGAACACTAGAAGGTCACAGCACATGTGCTGAGCTGCTAAGCAAAAACATCTATGATGCTCCAGAGCTGCCATTTTTCTTCCTTGACAAAGACCCCATCTGCCACAGAGGCATTTACAGCCTCAGAGTCAGAATACCAATGATTTCCAACCATTCTGGAAGTCTGCTTTCACCTTGACATCACCTCTGTAATACATCTAAAACAGATGATACATGTAACCCCCCTACAAGCTCTAAGCCCATGCTTTATTCAACTGATACACATTTAAGCTGTGCTTTACCATACCACTTCTTTGCTTCCTCTGAATTATGCAAGAATATTAAAACTCCAAATTCTACATCTTTTTCATCGCTGTGCTTGTTTTAAATAAATTAACTTGAAAAACCTAAAACCAAAACCTTTGAAATACTGACAAAACGTAAAAAGTTAGAAGACATCTGATCACTTTAAAATCTGTATTTACATCACATACACGCACACAATCTCAGTTTTTCTTTCCCAAGTGAACAAAACACATGTAGTAAGATCCCTATTACAGACCACCATGCAGAATAAATTATCACAGCTTCACTGAAACCAACAAAACTACATTCAGCTCTGCATCTCTTGATGTAGATATAAACTGATTTTTCAAAAAAGTTCCAGGTTAGCGCTGGGACACAAAAGGAAAGAGAATCTTGCCTTAATGACTGAATAACTAGAAAACTGAAAGAATAAGGTCCTCACATAAAACAGAATATACATGGATCAATGAAACCAATTTATATATATATTTCTGTACATGCACACATGCTCTCCACCAAGTATAAGAATATACAGTCCATCATTAGGCTCATCACAACACTACTTTAATGAATTTATTCCTTGATAGCAACTTTTGGAGTCTTGAAATTCAGGGGGATGCTGGTACTTGGGTAATTCTGAAACACAAACTTCCAACTCTATTTTACAGTGAAACTAGACCACAGGAGAAACCATTCTGTATTACAAATATATACGCAAACACATACAACTGCATAGCTAAGTGTCCAACTACTGCCATACAAACCCTCAATATACTAAATACATAGGAGCAAAATATTTGAACACTAGACAAAACTTGCAAGCAACTTTATGAAAATTTACTTCATAACACCTGTGAAGTACATATTTTACAATCTCAACTTCACCTTCCATCCTTTCTTCTCATTGCCTGTATCTTTACTTCTTCCTGTTACAGAAGTAATAGCATCAGACACTTGATAAATTGAATGTTTTCTATTTCTATGTGCTCTCTGCTGCTTTTAATACCCAATTTAAGCGAAGAATATTCTTCTAAATCCATATGGAAAAAATGTCTCTTCATCCCCCAAAATACATTGTCCCGTAGAATTTCCCCAGCTAAATCACACTAGGGCTTGGGCGGACTGCAGTGTAAGCTTGAACTAGTCCAAGTGTTACCTTTGTGCTTGCCTTAGAAAGGGTACAATCAGATATACATGGATACATATCCAACATGTTTATTTTATGGCTTACAGGTACTCACCTGACACACTCTGGTATCAGATCTCTCAGCCAAAAAAACCAAAACCAAACGAACAAAAAACCCCCAGCAAAGTTGCTCAATTTTCCACCTGCTGTCAATATACATTTTGGTTGTTCCTTATCTGCAATTCAACAACAACCCCTACCTATCTCCTCATTACCACTAGCTAATTACTTTGGGGTTTTAGTGGTGTTAAAGTGGGTTACCAAACTACAGAACACAAGGCAGCACCTACACGAAACGTACTCGTCTCAAGTCCACCATGGNGAATTTTTATCAATAAACACATTAACTCAGAAATGAGACTGAATTTATCAACCACATTTATACTCTCTGAACTAACCAGAAACAGCTTCTTCAATATACAGTCTAAAATCCTGCATTTTGCTGGAATACATGACACAGATATAGGTGCCCACAGAACAAACACATTCTAAAAATTAACACTGTTCAATTTACTGTGGTTTTTGTTGTGATTTAGAATCATATTCCAGAGCATTAACAGTTCATATATACAGTTTAAGTATCACGCTGTACCAGCAGTCGTACCCACGCACACACACACGACGCTTAGTTAAAAGCTCTTCCCGGCACTTCACGCAGAAACTGCAAGCATCCTTCAAAGCTTATTTTTAAAAAAGCTGGCAATGAAGCATGCTTATGTTTTTTCATAACGAAATATCCCAAATTGTACTGAATTATTACGACTACTATTTTTCTACTTTTAGGGAATATACTTTTACAGAATAAAAGCAGAGGACAGTGTAGTAAAGCACGGGAGGAACTCCTGAACACTAGAAGGTCACAGCACATGTGCTGAGCTGCTAAGCAAAAACATCTATGATGCTCCAGAGCTGCCATTTTTCTTCCTTGACAAAGACCCCATCTGCCACAGAGGCATTTACAGCCTCAGAGTCAGAATACCAATGATTTCCAACCATTCTGGAAGTCTGCTTTCACCTTGACATCACCTCTGTAATACATCTAAAACAGATGATACATGTAACCCCCCTACAAGCTCTAAGCCCATGCTTTATTCAACTGATACACATTTAAGCTGTGCTTTACCATACCACTTCTTTGCTTCCTCTGAATTATGCAAGAATATTAAAACTCCAAATTCTACATCTTTTTCATCGCTGTGCTTGTTTTAAATAAATTAACTTGAAAAACCTAAAACCAAAACCTTTGAAATACTGACAAAACGTAAAAAGTTAGAAGACATCTGATCACTTTAAAATCTGTATTTACATCACATACACGCACACAATCTCAGTTTTTCTTTCCCAAGTGAACAAAACACATGTAGTAAGATCCCTATTACAGACCACCATGCAGAATAAATTATCACAGCTTCACTGAAACCAACAAAACTACATTCAGCTCTGCATCTCTTGATGTAGATATAAACTGATTTTTCAAAAAAGTTCCAGGTTAGCGCTGGGACACAAAAGGAAAGAGAATCTTGCCTTAATGACTGAATAACTAGAAAACTGAAAGAATAAGGTCCTCACATAAAACAGAATATACATGGATCAATGAAACCAATTTATATATATATTTCTGTACATGCACACATGCTCTCCACCAAGTATAAGAATATACAGTCCATCATTAGGCTCATCACAACACTACTTTAATGAATTTATTCCTTGATAGCAACTTTTGGAGTCTTGAAATTCAGGGGGATGCTGGTACTTGGGTAATTCTGAAACACAAACTTCCAACTCTATTTTACAGTGAAACTAGACCACAGGAGAAACCATTCTGTATTACAAATATATACGCAAACACATACAACTGCATAGCTAAGTGTCCAACTACTGCCATACAAACCCTCAATATACTAAATACATAGGAGCAAAATATTTGAACACTAGACAAAACTTGCAAGCAACTTTATGAAAATTTACTTCATAACACCTGTGAAGTACATATTTTACAATCTCAACTTCACCTTCCATCCTTTCTTCTCATTGCCTGTATCTTTACTTCTTCCTGTTACAGAAGTAATAGCATCAGACACTTGATAAATTGAATGTTTTCTATTTCTATGTGCTCTCTGCTGCTTTTAATACCCAATTTAAGCGAAGAATATTCTTCTAAATCCATATGGAAAAAATGTCTCTTCATCCCCCAAAATACATTGTCCCGTAGAATTTCCCCAGCTAAATCACACTAGGGCTTGGGCGGACTGCAGTGTAAGCTTGAACTAGTCCAAGTGTTACCTTTGTGCTTGCCTTAGAAAGGGTACAATCAGATATACATGGATACATATCCAACATGTTTATTTTATGGCTTACAGGTACTCACCTGACACACTCTGGTATCAGATCTCTCAGCCAAAAAAACCAAAACCAAACGAACAAAAAACCCCCAGCAAAGTTGCTCAATTTTCCACCTGCTGTCAATATACATTTTGGTTGTTCCTTATCTGCAATTCAACAACAACCCCTACCTATCTCCTCATTACCACTAGCTAATTACTTTGGGGTTTTAGTGGTGTTAAAGTGGGTTACCAAACTACAGAACACAAGGCAGCACCTACACGAAACGTACTCGTCTCAAGTCCACCATGGACCAACACTTCATTGCTCACCATTTTTTGCGCCCAAGAGCCAAACCTGAAGAGCAGCACCATGCTGCATCCAAATTTAAGACAACTGTTCCCAAACTGAGGAAAACCAGGCCCAACAAAAATGCAAAGGAACGCATCTTTGAGAGGATACAGTACAATGAGGCAGAGCTAAGGAGGCGACCAAGATAAGGTTTTCAGGCATGGCCAGATCTGGGAGATAGCACTACCCTAAGAAAGGTCTCACTAAGGATGTGGAAGAGCAGTGGGAAAACAAGAGTCAATCACTGTTAGAAATCCAATACCTCTCAGTCAACGGCAGCTGTCTTCCACCACATACTCCCTGCTATGAAGCACTGGCTTGACTCAACAAATCCTTGATGCTACTGCCTCTAATTCTACCTTCCTCCTTTAAAAATCCTAGGAGGGAAGCACAAAAGGGAAGGAAAAGGAAATAATTAAGAACTTTCTAGTTAAGATAGAATCATAAAGTTTTTTAGATTGGAAGGATCTTACAGAGGTCATTGTCACAGTTTAAAGCTGGGCTGGCTATTACATGGATGACAGACGCTCTTTGTTAACCCCCTCCCTCCTCAAAGCGGCAGAGGAGAGAAAAGTGCAAGAGACTTACGGGTTGGAAAAGTTAAAGCAGCTTTAATCCAACTACAATAATAATGTATAGTAATAGGAAAAATAATAATGCAATATATACAAGTAAGTACAAAACCAATATTGAGCTTCCCCCCACCCCGATGACGAACACGTCACCAGGACGCTGTGGGGCACGCCCCAGGAAAGTCCCGGACTGTACTCAGCAGCAGGCAGGAGCTGGATTCAGAACTGCACGGATCGGGATCGAAAGCAAAAGAACCGGACAGAGTCCTCCTCAGACACCAGCCATAGAACTACAGCGAGTGACCCTCGTGATCCCTCAACTCTATACAGAGTATGACGCGTATGGGATGGAATACTGTGTTTGGTCAGTTTTGGGTCCCCTGTCTGACCCGCTCCTCCCCACCGCAGGGTCACAGGGGTGACCCTTTCTCTGCTCTTTCAGTTCCAGCACATAAGAAAGTCAACAGAAGCAAGTATCGACCTTGGTCTCCATAGAGATAATTGTAAGCAAGAGCCTTACTGCATTCCATTCCTACTGATGTTCCAGCACTAACTATAAACATCCAAGCCTTATCACTGCTAGAAGCAGCTACTGTCCGGAAAAACACGCAGTTAATTTCAGAGTACAGCTTCTCAGAAAAGCCTTAACCAAAAAGTGAACTTCCTAAAAGAAAAACGGTTCTGTTCTAGCCCAAACCAGGACAGTCACCTGGTCCCACCTCATGTCAAAGCATGGTTAACTTCAAAGTTACATCAAGTTTCTTAGAGCCTTGTCCATTAAACAAGAGGCAGATTTTGCAGGCTCTCTGAGCACCCATTTCAGTGCTTCATATAATCACAGACTGGTCTGCATTGGAAAGGACCTTCAAACAGGGACATCTACGTCAGGAGATCCATCCAACCAGACTCTGACCACTTCCAATGATGGGGCATCCACAACTTCTCTGGGCAAACCTGTTACAGCATCTCACCATGCTCACAGTAAAGAATTTCTTCCTTATGTCCAATCCAAACCTGCAGTCTCTCAGTTTAAATCCATTCCCCGTTGCCCGTCACTGCGGGCCCTGGTAAAAAGTGCATATGAGTTATCTGTTTAAGAAAAACTTGATCTATTCAGGGGAAAAAAAAAACTGAGAGGAAAGCAATTCACACAAGTAAAAAGTCTCTCTCCACCTATCTTATGATCCCCCTTTACACACTGAAAGGCCACAATCGGGTCTCCCCAGAGCCTTCTCTTCTCCAGGCTGAACAACCCCAGCTCTCTCAGCCTTTCTCCACAGGAGACATGTTCCAGCCCTCTGACCGTTGTTGTGGCCTCCTCCAGATCTGCTCTACCAGGTTCGTGTCTTTCTTGTACTGGGGACCCCAGAGCTGGACACGGTGCTCCAC
Organism: Steatornis caripensis; assembly: GCA_013398225.1. Taxonomy (NCBI): domain Eukaryota; kingdom Metazoa; phylum Chordata; class Aves; order Caprimulgiformes; family Steatornithidae; genus Steatornis; species Steatornis caripensis. The sequence goes on along the minus strand of VZSC01005251.1, from coordinate 68,868 downwards.
GTGGGGTCTCACCAGAGCAGAGCAGAGGCGGAGAACCGTCTCCCTTGACCTGCTGGCCACGCTTCTTTCAGTGCAGCCCAGGATACGACAGCCCACGTTGCCAGCTCATGAAGTTTGACAACTTGCATTCTCAGGAATTTTTCCCTTTTACCTAATCGGTTTTTCCCTACACTCCTGGTAACACACCCTGTGATGCACTTGGCCTATTCTGCTGCAAGAGCGCATGGCTGACTCACGTTCAGCTTGCTATCCACCGAAATGCCAAGGGCCTTTCTGCTCTCCCCCAATCTGTCCTGCTAGGCAAAAATTTCTGAAAAAAAACCCTTTTATTCACCCACTGTTAAGATAAATTACTAAATGGTTTATGGACTACCAATGTTACAAGCAATGGAAGAACCCAGTTACAACCACAAATTAAGAATAATCTAAGGCTTTGTGGCTTCCACACACGAAGAGAGATGCTGATCAGTATGCCGCTCCCAGTTACCACGCTGTTCTGTTTTCACACCGGTTTCTCACAAAACACACATCTAAGCTCTTCCAGTTGTCATGTTAAAAATAAAAGCACTTCCACTGTTTATTTAATTAAGGTCCCCAGTTGCCTTCTCAGTTTTTACTATTTTGATTCCACTATTTCAAGTTTTCTTTACTACCACAGCATTTGCTACTTACCTTAAAATCAGAAAAGAACTTAAGCAAATTTAGTTCTACCTAAGGATTTTTAAGACTTTAAGACAATCAAGTATCAACTGATTCACAGTAATATTACGAATTCTGGTAACCGCAAACTAAAAAACCACATACAACACACCTCCCTCCTTGAAGTTGTAACCCTTACCCAGACCACACTTTTTGGAGCCGTCCTGTGCTGAACTAGTGAAGGCCTACTAACAGCACTTTCTATTTGAAACAGGAACACAATATTCACATCAGCTACCAGTAGAAAAGTCCCCAAAGACTTACATTCAGAAGCTTGCATCAACTTACATATGGAAAATTATCTTTTCATAGTTGACTAGAAATTTCTTCTAAACCTAAACATCTAAGTTACAGAGCTACTGCATATTAAGACTCTGAAACGTAATTAGAAAAAACATTTCTCGTTACCCATAAGCAGACAAAGCTTTCTACTTAAAACACTGACAACACTTCTATAAGAAAGCCAAAGTAAACAAAGTGATAACTCTTACCTAATCATATGTACTTTGAAAGATTTCTGAACTGTTTAACTTTTGAAATAACTGTAAACAACAAAAAAATTTTTCGTGCAATCAGATAATCGCTATTGCAAAGAAAATCAGCGGGTCTTAACAATACAATGATACTACCAAAAATTCAGTTTACATCTGAGCTCCTCCAGTTGCCATCTGTACAGTAAAGCTTAATAAACCACTTATTCCTCCTAACAGATGCTAATCATGGATTGACAATACACAATCAAAATCTGGTCTTTAACCCTTTCAGCAAATAACCATTACTAAATCTGGTTTGCAGCAGCAGCATTAAAACAGTTGGGAGTAACCGTTACTGAAGCTGTGTCAGTAGTGGATTTGTTTTGTTTTAAAAATGCCTTCCTATTACAAAACACAACACATCAACCGTAGTCTATTAGTTTAAAAGAAAACTGTAACAAAACTAGATATTCCACAGAGAAATACGCGGTTTATTAATTCTTTCCTTGAAACATTCATTTTGTAATTTTACTTCCGTAAGTGCTTTATCTAGCACATTACTTTATTTTCCTTGATTAACAAATCTAAACATACACATACAAGCAAACATATACACATACACACACAGTGACCATATCTGCAGACAAATCAGCAACATAAGCAGTAAAACACTTCTATTTCCATTTTAACATTATTTAAAAATAATGACGCAAAAATAAATAGAAAAAAGGTGTAATTGCCTGCTGCCTTTTACTTACACTCTGTAGAATTTCTGTAAGCACATAAAACTGTTAAAATTGTATTATTTTTAGTTTCTTATTCAATGTTAATTGTTGTTATTATACTGTGGTAAAGATATAATTAAATCTGCAAGTGTTACACACATATGAAGGAACTAAATTCTCACATTCTTTGGGGAATGGGCTGCTGTGGAAACTTTTATGTTTTTTCCAAGCTTGCCAAATACATATCTCCACGTACACTGTCGAAAACCCAAACTGCTACTTTTCAACTACTATTACTACAAGCAACGAACAGCACGTTTTCACAGCATCACAGAATGGTTCACTTTGAAAGGAGAACCTCCTACCCTTACCTGCTCTCCTATGACTACCTGCTAAGCAATGTGCTTACTAGAAAACTGTTCTTCTGGCCTTTAATTCATTTGATCCTTCCTATTTAACATATCTGCTCTCACCATATGAACCTATTCACTCTTTGAATACAGCATACGTTGGTGCTCTTACCATTCCCACAAATACTGTATTAAGTCACATGTAGTAGTTTCTCTTTCTGCACTGTACAGAAAGCATGCAACTGTACACTTGAAGAAGTACTTTTAAAACCTGAGCCTTTAAAACTTACCGTTAAAAATTGTTTTAATCATTATGCAAAAATGACTTAGCCTTTTTTTTTTTTCCTATTATCAGTGCAAATTTTTACCGATTGTAAAATTACCACTGGGATGGGGGCTTGAAGGTCGTTACTGAAACGTTAAGACTCCACTGTATGACACATCATCATGCCTGGGATCTGAACAAGGCTCCTGTTAACCAACGTACCTCACTACTGGACATAAACTTATAGTATATCTTTACAAATTTAACTATGTTATTTGCTATTTTCAGGGTATATTATCACAAGTGTATGACGGTTAATGTGAGAAGCACCAAAATAATAAACTTGAAAATTCACTTAACACCTATTTCACGTTTTCCTCTCTTACTTTATGTACCCGACACACAGTAAGTACAGTAAAAGTTAAAAACTGAGCCTGAAAACTGCATCTGTGAGCTAAGCAAGCCAGTCAGGCTTTCTGTTTAAATCTCTACTCCAGTTTTCACTGTTAACTTTGTGTCTTACTCCAGCGCTTTGTGTTAAACAAACGCTTTTTTTGTTTAGTTACCCTGAAAAAAACAAGCCAATTTATGTGAATGCAAAATCCTTCATTTCCCAATAGTCTAGTAAACTACCTATTAATAAAACAAGATAATTCATGCTCATCATGTAGCAAAATATCACACATTCTCTTGACTATTCAATATACTTTTCAAAGTTGCTAAAATTGATCTTGGAATCAAAACTCTCAGCATAATCTCTCTACTCTTTTTAAATATTCCCCAAACTGTGTCATGTCAGACATCAAAACTACTAACGTGCACCACACTAAAATTACATTCTATCATATTTATATTTCAAGCCTACAAACAAGAAATCCAGGAAGAATGGTAACAGTGTTGTTACGGACATTAACCGTTTAAGACCTACTTAATATTTAAGACTGAAGTCACAAAAGTAATTGCACATGTCAACTAGGAATCTAAAAGTCTTAGTTAAGCCTTTGCATAATGTCTTGCTGAAATCAGGATCTGGATGCAAAATTTAACACTCAGCCACATGGTACATAACATTTTCCCTTTCCCTATATGATTCATGCTTCTCAGAAAATTATCAGCATGCTTACTGATACAGCTTACTTACTGTGATGAACGTGGTCAGTTCTGTGACATTGCTGTTCTGCAACCTGCAAACAAAAAACAATTAATGATCAGTTGAGTCAATCTTTATCAAGTAACTTTTACAAGGACAAAGAAAGAAACATCAAACCGAACAGTAAAATTTCTCAAAAAAACATGTCTGTGAAGTATTTCCACTGCACTGAAAAAACCACTTTGTTTCCCACAGCCAGAGACGAAGCCATTAAAACAAGAATAGTTTAAGCCAAATCTTATATAATCACACTTTTTTTTTGTTCGCAACCAGCTGTTTAAATACACATACCCACTTTAGCCTTACTAAACTGTGAATGATACAGTACAATGTGTTCCCCTCTGATGTACACAGTGAGACAAGGGAATCTTTCTGTTAAAATGCAAAAAAAGAATTCTGGCCTCCCAGAAATCAACAGAAATTTTTGATTTTGTTTACATGGAACCAGAGTTTCATTCCATTACTGATGCTCTCCAGTATGAGGATTTCAAATTCTCCTCATGTTATGAGAATTCAGAAACATCTCTATGTCAGTACAAAATCCACACAAAGTTCACTGAAAACTAGAAATAATTTTTGAACACTTGTGTGAATTGCTTTCTTCTCTTTTTTTTTCCCCCCTTAATAGATCTTAAACAGGTAACTCATATGCACCGTATAGGAAATAGAAAACAGTGTCACAGATGCAACATTTGGAATACGACGATTTCAGGAAAATGTCACTTGCTATAGCAGTAGAAATCTAATATTGTTGGGGTTTTCTAACAATTTTCTTTCTATTGAAGACTAGTAAAGAGTATGTGAAATTTTACATTTGATCTTTCAAAAATATCTTCTGTAGCATTAAACACCTGTAGCATCTAAAGCTGGTAGATGCTCTCTTCAGCTACACTGATAGACAATTTTAACTGAGCAAATATGCATAAGAGCCTAGATATCAAAAAATGCTGATAAAATGGCCTTTAAGGGGGGGTTGTTGGTTTGTTTGGGGCTTTTATTTCATACCAAACACTTTTTTCAAAAAACGTGTAGAAAAATGGACATTTTAACTCTAGAATTTTTTCTACAGCATCACAGTGATGGGCGCATAAAGCTGGCCTATCTCACAGTGGCACAGTCAAGAAAACACACCAATTAAATTTACACAAACAGAACTTCAGCCATCTACATGAGCACAAACGTCCTTGTATTACAGAGTTAGGCACGCCAAGTAACAATTTAAATCTAAGTAGGTAATTAGATCAACAACAGCCATAGTTCTTTAAATTTAATTTTAAATTACAACCTGTGCACATGCAGGCATTAACATCGACAATTGCTTTTTTGTTTGTTATGGCCACTGCCTTCAAACTACACTCCTCGGCCTGCCAGGAAAACAACAGGTACTTTTCTCCCATGTCAAAGAACAGCCAGGAACAAGTCAGTGGGAAAACCATCAACGCATACAGGAAAGGATTCACATTTGTTCTCCCAAGAAGAAACCAAAACATTACTGTTTCCCTTCCCTTTGGTGACACCACCAAAAAAAACCCCCAGCCTATGAGACAAGAAAGAAGAAAGAGAGAACTGATGGAAGGAGGTATGACACACTAACCACACCATTTAAAAAGTGGAAATGAAGCATTTGAGAGCGGAGACAATTAAGGAAGTATGGATTTTGCTACCCTCTCAACCATCCTGCTGGCTGACTAGAACCCTGAACTGTCCTTCAGAAAGCAGAAAACAAAGTCATATTTTTCCTTCTAAGTTGAAAACATGGTATTTCCAGTATTAGCTGAAGCTCAAGTACTTGCTGCCTGCTATAATTTTGCACATAGGTTCTACTTCTGACTACAACTGTACCTGTAGCACTGCTGAGTTTTGGGTTTGGTATCAGTCCTGAGGGCATCGGATAGCCCACCAAAACCTGAACCTTGGGACAAGTGTTAGAGGTTCAACAGAGTTGAGGATAATTAAAACAGCTCTTAAAAGTTCCAGCTTGCCATCTGCAAGGAATTGGTAACCAACTACCTTACCAGGAGGCAGAGCATACTGCAGTCACAGCTTCCTCAGCCCTGAATACCGTCCAATGAGCAGAAAAGGTATCCAGATCCCTAAGGATCCAAACGCACTGGAGAACAGCCTACTTGTTTCCCCAAGTGTAAAAACACTTCCAAAGGAGAAGACTGGGAGGAAATCCTGAGTAGCAGATTCAGCCTGATGGCTCTCTAACAATCTGTTGCTTCAACATGTCCTCTACCAGCTGCTGACTTCTCTATACTCTCTCTGCTCTCACTGGACACAAGTACGTAAACCAAGGTGTGAGGAAAGAGGGGCTACAGCTTTACCAGAAACACAAAAAAATGTAAACAAAGAAGGTTCTGCAAGAAATTGGAATACGTACTTATGAAATTGTAATACAAAAGACTGCATGGCTGCAAGTAAAAACAGGTAACAGTTTTAAAAACAGACTTTACTATCGCTCCAATACTTCAAGGTGTGCCTACGCTAAGAATTATTCCCAAAGCAATATATTTCAACATTGGCTACGTGCATAAGCAGAATCACTTTGTACTGTCTGGAGCTATCTCACAGCTTCGTACCGCACAAATTACTTCAGATAGTAATGTAAAAAATACTTCAACAAAGTACATTCCCATTTTCTTAGCTTTCTTTGACTAAAGACCTACTAACATCAGCCTTTAATCTCAAATGGTGCAATAAACTTTTCAGTCCACCTTCAAAACTCATAGAAGACCTCAAGACCTGCTGCCTGTGTAAAGTTTCAGCCTTCTACACTCTGATACTCATGTTACTAGAGGTCATGTTCTATGTCCATTTCCACCTTGAACACCCGTGTACTCTCGTGAGCTAAAAGGCGAATACCTTTCCATAGGCAGTCGAGGTATGAAGTTGACTGCACCTCAGGGAAGGGGCGGGGTAGTACGGTTTTCAAATCTAAGCTTGTAAAGGGGTGAGAGGATACGAAATCAAGAGTTTGAGATAGAAGCGCAGAGGTGTCAGGAAACGTCTGGGCGATGTGAGCGTGAAAGATCAGGAGAAGGCACTAGAAAACACGCAATGGTACAATACCACTAGCAGGCGCTGGGGTACGCAAATAGGGTACTTCTAAATCCCGTTCTTGAAATACTTAACAGAAATACAGGCGCATAGCCCTCCATTAAAACACCATACAGTATTATGCAAATCGCCCAGCATGAACAGGCTAAATAAAAAGTCTGTATTCAGCAGTACATTCAACATTACGGGTAATAAAACTAATACTAGTGTTGAAGTAATCTAATGCAGTAATCCAATATTCTTCCTCCCAGTGTCAACTGCATACAGTCAAGATTTTAGTGAAGGTCCAAATCCAAAAATTTTACAGATTGGAAAAGTAAATCTGGCTAGATGTATACACAAAAACTTACCTAACATTTTTTGATAAGCCAAAAATAACTTCAGTTGCATTCTGATTGCTACCTTCCTCTAGAGTCCGTCCTCGTGTTAGCCTTACTCAAAATTGAACTCACATTAGCTGACCATGTAAGGGTTTGCACTACAGGCAAAAAATTAACATAAAAAAACTTTTTTTTTTTTTACAAGCAAGCTCAAGGAAGAATCCAAATTTCTATGTTTAATGAAGGTTTCAAAAACATAACGTAACAGAATCCCCCACACCCACACGAATAATGATCTAAAAAAAGAGTCAACTTTTATTTACACGGCAAAACTAGGAACTAGGAAAACATGACGAGGACAAGAGACTGTGGGCTTTGAAAAATAATACTATTTGCTGCAGATACGTCTATACCTAGACTGAAGCTTTAAGATTTTGAAACTAAACACAAAGGAAGCATCTAATTTTATAAATAATATGTTCCTTACATATTTCTGTATTTTTCTTCTCTGAATCTTTCTTATCTTTCTCCCTGATTAAAAGCAGAGTCTGGTTTTGGCCCCAGCATCCAAAGAACAGAGTAAACCTGTGCCTTAGGTATAAAAATACTATACTAAGTGGAAAACTAAGCTAAAAGTCAACACTGAAGATGTTCCAGAACACCAACTTCTCTGTCCAATAAAAAAAAAAAATTAAAAAGGACCAAAGAATACTGAGAATATTCTCTACCTTGACACAACTGTGCATACACACAAACATTAAAAGCTCAGGATTTACCACGTAACTGTGCAACAACAGAATTCCTTGCAACTAGTTTCTTATTCTCCCGTTCCGTATTCACAGTCATTCCGCTAACAAAGCCCAACAGAAAAGCATTTTGATGTGGTTTAGATTTGCTTTTAGAACAGATCATTACAAAGCGTAAAACAGAAGTATCCTTAAACGCAAACAAAATCCCAATGCAATTTGAGAATAAAAAGCCAGAAACAGCCGACATTCCACACACAATGGAGATAGGTGGAAGTTGAATATTTAGAAGAATAAAAATAACAGAAAATGCAGAGTGCCGGGAAGAAGAGACTGTAAACTTTCTTTTATGTTTGGATTTCCCAGTATCAAGCCAGCACAGGCAAAGTGTCTCACTGGCTGCACTATGCTACACAGACACAGCTGTAGTAATTGCTTGTCATTGCAAAAATGGGACAGTTAATGTGGAAAGAAAAGATTGCATCATTTTTTTATTTTAAAATACAATTATTAACTGTGCAACGTTAATGTAACCTAACCTTTTTTCCCTGCATTATTTCTTTATTGTGTACAAAGTACAGAAAAAGGAAGTTTCCTGTGCTTAATATTAGCATATAAATGGAGCTAATTAAGGTTTAACTTAAGTGGGAAGACAGGGTGGGGTGAATTCCCACCTTTGTTACTGTTATCACTTCGCAAGGTGGTTTTTTAAGCAAGACAAGAATAACCTGTTTACATTCTGGCAATGGCATCATCTCAGTTAAATCAAAACTTAGAATCTGAAAGCACTGCAGAACGCTGCAGAAACTGCACCATTTTCACAAAGCCATGAGGCAAGACATTCTCTTTCTTGACTGCAATTTGCTTCTTTCTCCAATGCGAGTGTACTACAAAAGATAGCCCCATCTTTTAAAGACTGATTTGGTGCCCTTTTTAATTACATTGCAAACAGAGGCTGAAAGAACATGAGTTTTCAAGTTACATTCCTCCTGGTTTTCATCAGCAATTCAGGATTTCTCTGCTCTGGACGTTTACTGTGACGGGAGAGCTAACAAAGTTGAGGCATTATGAAACACTGAGTAAGTGAGATTACAGAAGCTTTGTCAAACTGTTTCATAGTTCTGTTAACATTTTTAACTAGTATTTCTTGAAAACCCCATAGAAAGAACATGTGATAAAATGGGGGCACAGAAAAAACTGCAGCAAGTTTCTCTATGCAACACAAGGTATGCCATTACCGATACCTTAAAAATAAAAAGTCTTGGCATAGAAGTCATTAATACCTATTAAAGACTAACACGTGACAATCTGCTTCTTGGTAAACTCTTCTACAGGAAGAGTCGAAAGGAAGAGAAAAGAAGCCATGGCCCTAAAATACACAGTTTTACTTAAGTAAGCTGATTAAAAACACATGCATGTTTTTAGAAATATTTTTTAAAGGCTTTTATCTCCTTTGATGAACTAATATGAAGAACCAATAATTCAAAATACGGATTTAGAGTAAAAGATCGACCAAAAAAATCTCCACTGTGACAGTGCAGTTAACAATATACGCTTTGTACAAATACATGATCTTGTTTCAGAAAATTTGTCATCTGCCAAAGCAAAATTATCCCTTATGATTTTGGCAACTGGCAATTCAACGGGAGTTCAGTATTTCAACAGCAGATTTCAGCAACGTGCATATTACTGCTAGCAAAGACTGGACATCGGTCGGTATGAGGAACATTCAAGTACTAGAAAGCCAATGCTTTCCCTAAGAGTTTGGGTTTAATTTCTTTTAAAACATTTACATAGTTGGGTTTTGCCTTTTGCCTGCTTGCAATTCTTCTCCCACCCCAGCCCCTTTCTATAAACCAATGTACTAATATTAAGAGAGCACACGACTGGAAAAGACTTCCTGGATCATATCTACTTTCTTCCTATCCCACATCACGCAATCCTTCTCATAATAGATCAAATGCCACCTCAAAATTTGGCTTCCTTTTCCCACCTTTACATTCCAGAGGTTTACAGCCTGGAATTGTTCTTCATCAGCTTAACCCCATTTGTTTGAATCCTACAATTTTTATGGTCTGTACACTTTTTCTAGGAGTTTGTGGCCCACAGGGTAGCAGTATGCAAGCTCTGTTTTTAATTTTGTTAAACTAAGCCAGTCCAAGTTCATTCAAATCCCTCTGTAAGTCTCCAACATTAACCTCAGAATCCTAGTGTATGTTCTTCTCACCTATTTTAGTTTCAAGTTTCTTGAACATGAATAATCCTTCTGGAACAAAACAGAAACACACTGTATTCCAGACTCAGGACATTCCCAATGCAACAATGACGTAAGAGTCATTAAGGCCACTGCGCAAAGCGCCTCCCATCCAGAGATGACGCGTTCACTTCAGTGAATCATTCAAGTATTGGCCAATAAAGACAGAGCAACCACATCACCTCACCTGCTGCCACACAGAACCATTTACTGGTTAAGCTCTTCACAGCTTTTGCTGTACCTTCTAAACAGGAACAATGCAATTTGGAGGTGGGATGAAGAAAACCCACACTAAACGGTCTTCAATATCACCAATTTCCACTGGAGCTCTTTTAGCTTAAGACTAAACATTTCTTTAAGATCTTCTTGTTTCTTCCACTCATTGGCAACTGTACGTTCTTAATTCCATTTAGAATTTGAAAGGAGAAAACCAAGCATAATTCCCCCCAATTGCCCAAAAATTCCAAAAAATGCCCTGTTTTCACAGAATCATAGAATGGTAGGGGTTGGAAGGGACCTCTAGAGATCATCTGTCCAACCCCCCTGCTAAAGCAGGTTAGCCTACAGTAGGTTGCACAGGAATGCATCCAGGCGGGTTTTGAGTATCTCCAGAGAAGGAGACTCCACAACCTCTCTGGGCAGCCTGTTCCAGTGCTCTGTTACCCTCACAGTAAAGAAGTTCCTCCTCATGTTCAGGTGGAACTGCCTGTGTTCCAGTTTGTGCCCGTTGCCCCTTGTCCTGTCGCTGGGCACCGCTGAGAAGAGTCTGACCCCGTCCTCTTGACA
>VZSC01005251.1:46907-57157 GCA_013398225.1 Steatornis caripensis | reverse complement strand
CCCTGGGGAACACCGCTGGCCACAGGCCTTTCTCACTTATGCTATTACTTTATCATTGCTCAAAGAACTAACCACTCTTCACCTACAACAGACATTTCTGGAAGTGACAGGAAACAAAGGCCTTTACCCACATCTTCACTTTGTAAAAACTGAATGAAGGTAAAAAACATTAATTCAGTTTGTTGTACTAAGAAATAATCTTCCAAGTAGCAGTAAATGGGAGCTGTCTATTTTTATGACAATTGTCCTCAACTCAGGAAGCTGTATTTTTATTGGGAGTATGGAAGCACTGCTTTAGGAAAGCAGAAGCCACACAAACCCTTTGCAGTCCCTGCTTTCCCCAGTGGTCAGACGATACCTCTCTGTTGTACCCGAAATACAGGGGTTATTCAGCTGCTAGAACACTGCACACAGGAACTATGAATTGGCCCCAAAACACATGACTGAGGCTTCTAGCCCACAGTTCCCCGTTACTCTTCTGTCCAAGTAATTTCAGCTATGCACCCGGAGACCTCTCTTATTCAATTCTCTGGGCAAAGGGATCCATTACATACAATTGTTTAGGTTGGAAAGACCTTTAAGATAGCCGAGTCCAACCGTTACTCTAGCAGTGCCAAGTCCACCACTAAGCCACGTCCCCAAGCGCCACGTCTGCACGGCTTTTAAACACCTCCAGGGACGGTGACTCAACCCCTTCCCCGGACAGCCTGTTCCAGTGCTTGACAGCCCTTTCGGTGAAGAAATTTTTCCTAATAGCCAATCTAAACCTCCCCGGCACAAGACCGTCTGATCACAACCAAGCAAACACCTTCTAGACACAGTCCTTATTATTCTCTGAATTGTCATCCTGCCCCCTAAATCTTTATTTATTTAAATCTGCTTGTCTTACCATTTTCAAATGTTTTAAAAATGTTATTAATCCTTATAATAGAACCATTACACATAATCTGATTTCCAAATGCTAAAAAACTCTGTACACACTGTGTGAAGAAAGAGGATGCTCCTTTGTGCTTCTCTTTAGTGCCACAGGCCACAAAAGCTTAACTACTCATCTGAAGCTTTATTTAGTTGAGTAGTATTAAAAGAAGAATTCAAGTTCTTTTTGCATTTTTCAGGTAAAACGTGTGTCTGCAAAACATGCCAGTTTTGTAGCATTATTATCCTCCCACTGAAAAAAGTGAAAAAGTTCAGGATGCTGAAGTACGTCTTTTTATTCACATTGCTGACCATTTCACACAGCTTGACGAGGTGAGATTCCTAGACTCAGCTACTGTGAAACAAAAAAACCCCACCTCTTTGAAAGAAACAAAAGTTGCATGGATCATCAAAGCTCTGTCAGCACATCAGAGACACTGTTAGGCCATGAACCTTTGCCACATCAGGACCTTTCACTGTTACGACAGATGAAAGCAATGATGTCAGCAATGACAAGAAGGTCTACATCACGATTAGGTATTTTGATCCAGATTCAAGACTTGTGAAAAAACAATCTTTCGGCAAAGTTTTACTAGAAGTGCTGAAAGGTTTTCGCATCACTTAATCAGTTTTCATCAACTCCCACTTTGTACCAACACGACAAGAATTTTTCTCTGACTCAGCACTTACAGAGATCAGCAAGCACACTTAACAGCTAAACAGGGTCAGCTGTTCTATGTAACCTCCCCTGTGTGCCACTTCCATACACCTGATAAACAAGAATGATGTCAAGGCCATTCTCTAAGAAGTGGGGACATGTTGATGAACAACTCTACCATGCCAGTATAAATCGAGGAAAGGAACACCGTCATTAAAAATACAATACTGTTCTTCTTCCTGCCATAGTCATCAGTGGAAGATGAAACAAACACGTGAAAAGAATTCAGTTTGTCTTTGAGCGAAAGAAGTGCCATTTCATCCTTTAACATCCATTCTGAGCTGAACAAGAGAAAGTCAGAGTATTACTGCATTAAGAGGGACTTTATCCTCATCCTCTCTTTAAGGACCAACCACTACCTTGAGACGGCACATTTGCTCAACAACGCTCTAAGCTCTAGCAAACAAGGAGGGAGCAGAAGACATGACTTCAGCATTCCTGTAGCTGCTCCTGTCTGCCAGAAAGACACAGTAATTTTTGCTTATTGCTCCATTAGCCAGAAATCCTAGTTACAAATGAAATTTCACGGCATTCTGCATGATTCAGGGAAACCTCCACAGTATTAAAAAAGCAATAATCACACTGACAAAAACACAGCTGGGGAAAGGAGAGGAAAAAAGGATGAAAAAGCCAGTCAAGGGAAGAAAGTAAGAAAAAGAGTGGTGAGAAAGGGGAATTTTTTCTTTTTTTTTTTTTTAGAAAAATTGTGTAAACGAGGTTACTTAACTGAAAAACAAAACCACAATGCAAATGGTAAGGGGAAAGACCATACAACAATGAAGTGGTAATTCTTCACATTACTAAAATGATTATATTATTAGAACTGTGAATAAAAATAGTTTGAAGTTCTTTAATTTTTGCAAATTCTCACCACTGACACAGGTACCTTTATTAGGCACGCGTTTACTATCACGGCCAGCACAAAGTTGAGACATCATATTTAAAAGGTCAGTAAGACACTTCGATTAAGTCTCCCGGCACTGAAATTTCCTGGTAACAACGTGGTTAGATGAGGTGTGAAATACAGACTTGATTCCCAGTTAAATTACAGCAAGTACACACGCAAGTATCAAGAGTCTTATTCTGAAAACTGTAACATGAAGCTACCTCTCCCCATATAAAGAGCTTATTTCCAGGTCCCTAACAAAGAAAGCCGTTTGGTATCTAAAATTTTAAGTTTGGGCTCCCTCTGATGTGACGAAGAGGAACAGTCTGTATCTTCTCCAATAAAAGCAATCAGCAGCTGCAAGATAAAGCACTTCAACCAAATGAAATTGGAAATTAATTGGTTATCAAGCACAGCTACATTTAAACATCCTCTGCATCAGATCTTGTCTCTCTCTGTTTTCACATCAACGACAAAAACATTGCCCTGCCTGTTAGCAAAACCAATTAATCCAACTTTAAATATATATGTATCTCCTATTCTTAAAAAGTAACCAGACAGGGAAATAAATTCTTTTTTATATATGGTTTTCTGAAACACTAACAAGTATGTCTCATTGAATCATACACAGAATCACAGAATGGTTTGGGCTGAAGGGAAATTAAAGACCATCTCGTTTCAAACCCCCTGCCAAGGGCAGAGACACCTTCCACCAGACCAGATTGCTCAAGGCCCCATCCAACCTGGCCTTGAACTCCTCCAGAGAGGGGGCATCCACAGCCGCTCTGGGTAACCTGTGCCACTGTCTCACCACTCTCACTGTGAAGGATTTCTTCCTAATATCCAATCTAAACCTACCTGACCAATCACCTGCCATTTAGACCCCGAGATATTATGGGAGAAAAAGACCACCCATATCGTGTAACACCGAAGAGTTCATTTAGACTTAACGCAGGAGTAGTATTTTCAACACAGAAACACGGGTACTTTCTAGTTACTTGTAATTGTTCTCTTGATGTGGGATACACATAAAAAAATCATTTTTCAGATTAAATACACAAGAAATTACGTGATCTGAAGCAGGCAGGACATAACATGTTTTCATAAAACAGAAGTCACAAATAAAAATTTTGGGGGAAGAAACAAAATACTGTACAATGTATTTGAAAGCTTATTTGGCAGAAGACTACTGGAACCCAAGAACAAAACCACTTCCAGTAAGAACAATTTTACATAAGGTCCCTTCCCACCCAAACCGTTCCGTGACTTTATAATGCTAAGATCATACTATTTACTATACATCAGTACACGTATTTTATAGGCACATCAGAAAAAAAAAAACATTTAACAATAACAGCATTATAAAAATGGAGACAGCTTTTACCTACCAACACGTATTAAGGAACAACAATCTATTGTAATTATAATTCACTCTCGCCCAAGATCACGTTACCTTCTTTAAGCACAAACCTAACACTTTCAGGCACTGGAATATTCTGCTCACAGGGACCAACAGTTTCCATCTATCCAAAATCCAAGCCAGCATAATAAAATGTTCAAACACACACACATATGCATACCCTTCAGTAGGCCAAACACCTACAGTTTAGAGCTCTTGCTTTTTCTTCCGAGATAACAACCACAGGCTTCTGCATTGACATCCGTCGTACAAAACAGATCAGAGTAACACTTATTTTACGTATCGCATAGTCCTTAGTAATACCAGATTGCCACTTCTGTATTTCCCCATGCATACTCTGCAGTTCTGTCCCTGAGAATCCCGCAGTCTGCTGCTTTTACACTTCTAGGGAAGCAGCACATACTCAAATATGAATTGCATAGCCTTGTAGAGGGAGATGCCATTAACCAATACGTAGTAATGTAAGATAAACAGCAGCAATACGTAAGAAAAATGTACCCGGACATGAAGAAGTTGTCATAATAAAATACCCCATTTGTGATTCAAATATTGCATCTTCATCCTCGTTTAACAGTATTTAGTAAAATATTTAAATTAAAAATCTTATAGTAAACCATTGGTTTACATCACTCCACTACGTTTAGACTGGAACACTACCGTTACAAATCACAGAGAAAATTACAAGATAATGGATCATACACTATGTTTCCTAGTTACACGTATAGCGAAGGTAGCATTACTTTTTGAAACAATCAACGAAAGATGTAAAATTGGGTTTTCGTTATCACAGATGGGGTTTTGGGGGGGGTTAAGTATTTTCTTGATTTCTGAAGTTTACTGCCCTATCAAAAATAGGCACTGAAGTCGATAAGCTAACTTTAGCACAGCAAAGAACAAAGGGAAACACCGATTTCCCCAAATTTCAAAATCATAGCGTGTCCACGTATTACCCTTATGTCTTCGTATTTGCAGAAACAGTGATTATCAAAAGGTGGAATTACAACCATTAAAAACTAAACTAGTAAACATATTTTATCAAACTAAAAAAATGACTTCAAAGTAACATATTACACTTTGGAAACAATAAAAGGCTTCAAATTGGTCAATCTGTAAAATAATCATACCAAAGGCAATACAAAAGCCTGCGTCACAGAAAAACAGCAGTAGTAATAGACATCTTCAGTTGTTTATCCGTCAACTATCAAGATAAATGACATGAGCCATATGACAGGCATACCCAGGTGATTTATCCTATCACACTGTAAGTACAGCCGTAAGACAAGTTACCTAGGGGGGAAAAAAAAAAAAAAAGCACTCGTGGGTGAAGTCTGTTCCATAAGATCTTCCTCAACACAGAATCCTGCTACAGAAAGTACATTTCCCTGAAGCTAAAAGGCAAAGCAGACCCCACAGCTGACACTACCACACCAAATTCTGGAACAGAGAGGTTACGTTGCTCCCTGCCAGCGTGCAAAATACAGGTACCGAGAAAGCCAACAAGCAGACACACATGACAGGAGTCAGATGAATGAGTCTCACATACTATAGGAGCAATGACAAATATGCAACAACTATATTCCCAGTGAGAAGAAAATAGTTTCCTTCTCTCAAAGAGAAGTGCTATCTTAATTATGGCAATAGGATCTTTTATATCGTGGCTCCGTAACGACAGGTTAAGGAAAAAAGGCAGATGCAAGTCATGCACATTTAGTTGGACTTGGCAATTATTTTATTTTAAGGTTAGTAGAAAGTTCCTCAGTTCTGTCTTTGATGGATTACTGCATATATTTACACTGCCAAGTTCTCCCTTACCCAAAACCTGAAGGGAGAAGGAGAAGGAACGATTTTTCTTTTACTAAAATTAGCTCCTTTGAGTTTCCCTGAAAACTAACAAATATTTTCATTCAACTTTATCCATCCCTAAACAAAATACACTACTTTCTTGTCTGTAGCTCCATTATGTCAACTTACATTTTTATTGTTCTGAGGAAAAGCAACAAAAAGAATGGAAATTCAACCTATAATGCTCAGGTTTCACTGTACTCGCACAGTTTATTCACAAAGTTAGTAAGATCACCCGTGTCGACATTCTCTCAGGATGTAACAGCAGGACAAGTGCCATTTTGTACTTTCCGCATTTGTCAATTTCCTTAAGGCACAGTTTTATGAAGTCCTCCTCTCTCAGGACATTGTGCATTAACTGTCAAAACAGTATAAACTAAGGAACAACTGGGCAACAAAAAGTTATCTTTTTAAAGACCACACTGGGTAGACTGTATTTTAATCCTCATGCATCTTATTCCAATGAAACTTAAAGACCTCAGAATTTTAGAGTATGTCACTTCAAGATTGTAGCAATACTCTACTCTTCCGGTCAAAACTTACAATTCTGCATGCTCCCCTAGTATCATTCTGACACAAAATTAAACAGTTCACCAAACATTCTAAAATATGAAACAAGTGACACACAGAAACACAGACCAGTTGAAGCAGAGGTCGTCTCGTCAAACCCCCTTGCTCAAGCAGTCACCCAGAGCCAGTTGCCCCAGACTGTGTCCAGACAACTTCGGAGTATCTCCAAGGGTGAAGACTTCACAACCTCTCTGGGCAACCTGTGCCAGTTCTCAGTCATCCTCATGGTGAAAAAGTGGTTTCCTGATGCTCGGGGGAACCGCCTGTGTTTCAGTGTGCGCCCACTGCCTCCTGTCCAGTCACCGGCCACATCTGAAAAACGCCCGGCTCCATCCTCTCTGTGCCCTCCCTCCAGGTATTTATACTCATTGAGTTCCCCCTGAGCCTCCTCTTCTCCTGGCTGAGCAGTCCCAGCTCTCTCAGCCCTTCCTTATAGGAGAGATGCTCCAGTCCCTCCAACATCTTAACGGCCATTTATTAGACTTTCTTCACAGCTCCATCTCTCTCCCATACAGAGGAGCTCAGAACCACACACATAACCCTACACTTCCGACAAATTTCACCTCTGTCCTTCAGCATGTATTTAACTGTTTTTCAAAAGGTGAAATGGCATAAACTATGGTAACAACTTCTGAATTATGATAATTCTTACGGCATAAACAATTATATTAACTAGTTCAAAGAAACAAAAGCTGCCTACAGATTTTTCTCCATACTACTGGAAGACATAGTTCCACGGTATTAATGAACAAAAAACATGGACAGCGTCAGGGCACCGAAACAACAGACTGCAAGACATCACTGGAAGTTGGAAGTGTAAAGCAAGATAGCAATTTAACCTCTTACTAGTTAAAAGAAAACTGAGAATTAGGTAGGAATGACAGACTCTGCTGCCAGGAGTGCCAGTGGCTTTTTCTGTGCCCTTCTGTCTCCTTCACTATCTCCTTCACTCACTATTACGTCTTGCTGACGTAAATCTTGGCCACGTGAGAGGAGGGGTGTGGAGGAGAGGTGAAATACATACAAAATAGAGAGTCCAAAAATAACAAACTAGTGGTAGTCCAATTCTTTTTATTTCAAACCATTCATATATATTAAATTTATTATCCCAGCATCACTCTAGTACAACAGCAATGGCCTGGCCTCCGATGACAATGGTAAGCAAACTGCAGCACAGATTACAGCAAGCCCGAAGACTTTATTAATGGATACCTGTTGAAAATAACCATAGCTTTATGTTTCAGATTATTTTCCTTCTGCTTCCCTACCCTTTCTTGGCAAAAATGAGCCTGTGAGTACTTCCTTCTGGTTTGTGAGTTTTCAGGTTCAGGCTAAGAACACAGTTTTGAGTCAGGTTTCTAAGACGAAGGTTGACAAGATAACTTATGAACCTGTAGAAGAAAGTTGTTTCTGCAGTGACTGAAAAAGAAAATACTGTAAAGAAAGGGCACTAAAACCTGAGTGGAAGAAATCTCTGCAGGGTACAATGGGACAAGAGGCCACAAGCTAGCCGAAGTTCAACTACGTCAAGCGTTTCCTTAAGAAAGGAAATATTCCAAGAACATCCTCGTCTTCGCATTTCTTAGAGGCTGGAGCTCAAGCTAAAGAATGAAACATCCATCACTGCTTCGCAGTAATTTAACTCTGCTACTAATGAAGTCCAAAGCGCTTCTAACAAGATTATCGATAGAAATGCTAAGCATTTTTAAAACATTACCAAGTATCAATCAATATCTGAGTATCTCAGACAAAAAAAAATGTTAAAGCAAATTAGTAGCAATCCGGAACAGTTTTATTAACAAACTACTTTTTATTTAGAAGGAAAGATGGCCAAGATATACATTTGTTCTAAAACGTAAGACACTTGCTTTCAGTTTATGATGCACAGACTCCTGGTAACCCGACCTCTGACTGCTTCTTGACGGCCCAGTAACCAGAAAAATAAGCAACAGGGAAGTTGCAAATTAATCACTCTGAGGCCACACTCTTTAATAAAAAGATGAGTTTTCTGATTATTTCAATGGTTGCTATATGCAAAACATTAAATTTTAAAAAAAGAAGGAACTTAAGTGTCTTGTTTAAAAAACAAAGCTTCTCTTCAAGCCCTGTAAAAATTGTAGTCTTACACTTTTGCTGTTCAAAATTAAGTTAAATCTATACTGGTCTAATGGCACCTAACTTCTGTTAGCTGAGTCAAAACTGCTGAAACCTGTTTTTCAGCAATGATACAACGACTTCTTTTCTAACATTCACAGAAGTTAACTATTGCCACACGCATGAACCAGTGATTTATATTACAATAAAGCAGCCATTTGTGCAGGCTTTTTAGTATCTGACAAACAGGTCTGACTCTTGCTAGTCTGGTTTACAGTTCACAATATGGAGCCCATCAGGTATGATCTACTGTATCATTGAAATCCAGTCGACAATACTAAAAACAAAGGCAAAAAAAACTTCACGTGCATTAAAAACAGCTATGACTAGGCTTTTTAAAACTCTAGTTTTCATTTGCATTTGACCAAATTAAATGGCACGTCCTGCTTTTACTGATAAAACTGCAATCAGCTGTCTGTAACCTAACCGCATGCACAATCCGTCCCAAAGGACGCTGTTAAGAAAACTGAATTTGGTTCTGAAAAATTCCCAACTAAAATTAAAGCTCTGGAAAACTGTGTATTATGTGCACGCATTTCATAAAGGCAGGTTTTCGTTTCACACATCAATGCAAATGTTTGTTCTCTCATGTAACACTGGAATGAAAAGGTAACAACAAACTAGCATGACTCATGGTAGCGTATCTATGCCCTCAGTAAGGAATACTTACCTGTGCACATGGGAATGATTCTAAGGTATTTTCACCAACAGAAATAATTGGCCTGCTTATTGCTTGCAGTTACATACGTAAACACTGTTCCATTCACGTTACTTAAAAGGTGACCAACATTTTCTAATTGAAAGCATACCAAATTTATTCTGAAAACGTAATTTTGATCCAGAAAGTAGACTTTAGTATGCAGTATGCACATTCTGTTCTGCACAGAACACACGTGAAAGCTTTTTACTGCAGGTTTCCTTATGTGCATGCTGCTTTTGAGGTAGAAGAAAATCTTTTCCTGTAAGCAGTGCTCTTATGATGCTCCTCTGCATTTTCCTGCTTCCATAACCCAGATCCTCTCGAGGAAATGCAAGCCCACAGCAACAATTCACTTGGCAAGGACAGTGATGACAGTGGAGATACACTTGCTGGACAATGCGCACACACTGAGAAACTGGAGAACTGCTTGGGGCAGGA
This sequence comes from Steatornis caripensis, assembly GCA_013398225.1. Taxonomy (NCBI): domain Eukaryota; kingdom Metazoa; phylum Chordata; class Aves; order Caprimulgiformes; family Steatornithidae; genus Steatornis; species Steatornis caripensis. Next base: position 47,514 of record VZSC01005251.1, on the reverse strand, counting down.
GTAAAGTAACATACATACTGCCTACCATTTCCTCAGCTGGCAGGTCTAATCTCCATCCTCAATACAGTGATTGATTTTCACAGAACTGTAGAACTTTCACCTTTGAATGCCCAGCCTATTATCAGTTAGGGCTGAAACTGAATGGCAAACAAAAGCCACTGCATGCAACGGACAGGCACATGGACACACAGGTGAACAGTCACAGCGTGGTCATAAAATTTTACGTACGTCGACAATAGCTACTTAAAAGGTAAAGAGTCACAAAGGAACCTCCTGCATAATTAGGAGTAACCAGAAGCATCACAGAAGCAGTTGAGTTTTATCAGAAATTACTTGTTCCACTTCATAAGGCTGAGAGGAGATCTGATTAATGCTTATAAATATCTAAAGGGTGGGTGTCAAGAGGATGGGGTCAGACTCTTCTCAGTGGTGCCCAGCGACAGGACAAGGGGCAATGGACACAAACTGGAACACAGGAAGTTCCACCTGAACATGAGGAGGAACTTCTTTACTGTGAGGGTGACAGAGCACTGGAACAGGCTGCCCAGAGAGGTTGTGGAGTCTCCTTCTCTGGAGATATTCAAAACCCGCCTGGATGCATTCCTGT
>VZSC01005251.1:28503-45206 GCA_013398225.1 Steatornis caripensis | reverse complement strand
GGTTGTGGAGTCTCCTTCTCTGGAGATATTCAAAACCCGCCTGGATGCATTCCTGTGCAACCTGCTCTAGGCTAACCTGCTTTAGCAGGGGGGTTGGACTAGATGATCTCTAGAGGTCCCTTCCAACCCCTACCATTCTATGATTCTATGATTCTATGATAAACAGCATTTGAGTTCAATCTCTGTTTATAATAAAGTGTGTAAATACAGGTTAATCTGCAGCTCCAAGGTTAACGAGGCTCTGGATCCACGACATTAAGTATTTAAGAATTCTCAAAAATATACATTATGTAGAACCAGTTTTCAGAAGTGTGTTTCATTTTTTAACTAATGCCATTTTAGGCATCACGGGCAGCTTTTTAATTGAGATGGTGCCTCATGTCATTAAGAACCACAACGCAAACAGTGCACATCACCAAAGCCAAACTTCTAAGAAACACTACCACATTCAGAAAAGCATCACATTCGCTGGATCAGCAGCCACATATCCCTCCCTTCTTTCTCTGACAATTGTGTCTAGAAAAGGTAGTTATATTTAAAAAACAAAACTAAAAACACTCAAACTTGCAATATGACAGAAAAAAACAGCCTGATTTTTTTGACAGTCTGCATTCTTCTGACTTCTGATACAGTGTAAGTGGGGTAAAACATTTTTCATAGTGAAGAGTATCAGATAATGAAATGAGGAGATTGTTGAAATCTGGTAAATTATTTTTTATGAGAAAAAACGTACATTATTATGTTTTGAAGACAAAATCCCCCACATTACTAAAGGTATTAAAATAGCATTAATGTCGCTACTGAAATCACAAAAAGAACCCAGTCACTGACTAATTTAAGGCTGAGATTCTGCAAAACGATTTTACATGCTTAACTCCTTTAAGTGTCAGTAGGTGAATGCCTGTTTATGAATGGAGGCACATAATATTCAATATTAGGACATAATGACTTAATCTAACTGCATCTGAGTTATGATACAAGCCATACATCTAATGGTAAACTTGTGTAGTGGGGTCGTCCGAGATCTATATACTGCTTAAGTTTTCTTCTAACAGATGCTGGCCCCGATTCAAGGAACACAAATGGCAACTAAACAAGCACCTTTACAGAATCATAGAATCGTTTAGGTTCGAACAGTCCCTTAAGATCATAGATCTTGACCACTAACCCAGCACTGCCAAGTCCACCAGTAAACCACATCCCCAAGCACCACGTCTACACGTCTTTCAAACACCTCCAGGGATGGTGACTCCACCACTTCCCTGGGCAGCCTGTTCCACTGCTTGACAGCCCTTTTGGTGAAGAAATTTTTCCTTATATCCAATCTAAACCTCCCCTGGTGCAACTTAAGGCCATTTCCTCTTGTCCTACCGTGTATTACTTGGGAGAAGAGACCGACCCCTACCCCACCACAACCTCCTTTCAGGCAGTTGTAGAGACCAACGAGGTCTCCCTCAGCCTCCTTTTCTCCAGGCTGAACAACCCCAGTTCCCTCAGGCACTCCCCATCAGACTGGCACTCCAGACCCTTCACCAGCTTCACTGCCCTTCTCTGGACACGCTGCAGCACCTCAATGTCTTTCTAGTAGTGAGGGGACAAAAAAAACCATAGCATTCGAGGTGCAGCCTCACCGGTGCCACGTACAGAGAGACCACCACTGTCCTAGTCCTGCTGGCCACACTGTTTCTGATTCAAGCCAGGATGCTGTTGGCCTGCCTGGCCACGCTGTCGGCTCATGTTCAGCTGCCTGTCAACGAACACCCCCAGGTCCCTTTCCACCAGGCAGCTTTCCAGCCACTCTCCCCTAAGCCTGCAACACTGCACGGGGCTGTTGGGACCCAGGTGGCAGGACCTGGCACAAAGCCTTGTTCAATCTCACACCGCCGGCCTCAGCCCATTGATCCAGCCCGTCCAGACCCCTCTGTAGAGACTTTCTACTCTCCAGCGGGTCAACACCCCCGCCCGCCCAACTTGGTGCTGTCTGCAAAATGACTGAGGGGGCACTTGATCCCCTCATCCAACCATGTCTTCTTTTATCAATGGTGCCAATCTTTTCAATGGTGCCCAGCGACAGGAGGAGGGACAACAGGCACAAACTGGAGCACGGGCAGTTCCACCTGAACATGAGGAAGAAATCCTTGCCATGTGGGTAACAGAGCCCTGGCACAGGCTGCCGACGGAGANTCCTTCAGCCTTTGTCACTACGTTTCCCCCCACGTCCAATAAAGGATGGAGATTCTCCTCAGCCCTCCTTTTGTTGCTAATATATTTACAGAAAAAAAAAATTTATTGTCTTTAACCGCAGTAGTTAGATTACGTTCTAGTTGGGTTTTTGCCCTTCTAATTTTCTCCCTGCATAGCCTCACAACATCTTTGTAGTCCCCCGTGAGTTGCTTGCCCCTTCTTCCGAAGGTCATAAACTCTCTTNGATGATCTCCAGAGGTCACTTCCAATCCCTACCATTGTGTGATTTTGTGAAGCCACTGATAAAGACATTAAAGAGAGCTGGCCCCAGTCCTGAGCCACTTGTGACCAGCCGCCCACTGGATTCAACTCCATTCACTACAACTCTTTGGGCCCAGCCATCCAACCAGTTCTTTTACCCAGCCCGCCCAAGCCATGAGCGGCCAGTTTCTCCAGGAGAACGCTGTAGGAAATGGTGTCCAAGGCTTTACTAAAGTCTAGGCAGACAACATCCACAGCCTTTCCCTCATCCCCTAAGCAGGTCAGCTTGTCATAGAAGGAGATGAGGTTAGTCGAGCAGGACCTGCCTTTCATAAACCCATGCTGACTTGGCCTAATCGCCTGGTTGTCCTGCACGTGCCACGTGATGGCACTCAGGACGTTCTGCTCCGTAACTTTCCCCGGCACTGAGGTCAGACTGACAGGCCTGTAGTTCCCTGGATCCTCCTTCTGGCCTTTCTCGTAGCCGGGAGTCACGTTTGCTGGCCTCCAGCCAACTGGGACCTCCTCGGTTAGCCACAGCTGCTGATAAATGATGGGAAGGGGCTTGCTGAGCACTTCCATCAGCTCCTTCAGTGCCCTTGGGTGGATCCCATCCAGCCCCACAGACTTGGATGTATCTAAGTGGTGTACCAGGTCGCTAACCATTTTCCCTTGGATTATGGGGGCTTCATTCTGCTCCCCATCCCTGCCTTCCAGCTCAGGGGGCTGGGTACCCCAAGAACAACCGGTCTGACTAGTAAACGCTGAGGCAAAGAAGGCATTAAGTACCTCAGCCTTTCCTTCAGCCTTTGTCACTACGTTTCCCCCCACGTCCAATAAAGGATGGAGATTCTCCTCAGCCCTCCTTTTGTTGCTAATATATTTACAGAAAAAAAAAATTTATTGTCTTTAACCGCAGTAGTTAGATTACGTTCTAGTTGGGTTTTTGCCCTTCTAATTTTCTCCCTGCATAGCCTCACAACATCTTTGTAGTCCCCCGTGAGTTGCTTGCCCCTTCTTCCGAAGGTCATAAACTCTCTTCTTTTCCCTGAGTTCCAGCCAAAGCTCTCTGTTCAGCCAGGCTGTTGTTCTTCTCAACAGCTAGTCTTTCAGCACACAGGGACAGCCTCCTCCTGAGCCTTCAAGATTTCCTTCTTGAATAATGTCCTGCCTTCCTGGACTCCTTTGCCCTTCAGGACTGGCTCCTGAGAGACTCTGTCAACCAGGCTGCCAAAGAGGCCAAAGTTTGCCCTCCCAAGTCCAAAGTGGCAGTTATGCTAACCCCCTTCCTACTTCTGCGAGAATCAGAAACTCCATCATTTCATGATCGCTGTGCCCAAGGTGGCCTCCAACCATCACATCACCCACAAGTCCTTCTCTGTTAACAAACAACAGGTCCAGTGGGGCACTTGCCCTAGTTTATTACCTTTACTGAAAAGCAATTTGGGATTAAATGCGTACCTTCCTGTTGAATCAAGGTTTACAATCAATGCTAACCCAGTACGTTAGTCTTAATAAGCACACTGGATCGGGTCACTTTCCTTAACAGTTCTCTGCATTAGGTCAGTTCTGCTTCAATTGCATACATTCAATTCAGAAAATAAGCACATCTAACAAACTGAAGCCCTTAATTTTCACACTACATACAAATTAGAGACAAACTTAAGCTCATCAGCAGACTTGCTTAATTTAGCCTAATCAAAGACACTTACTTTGCAAGTAACAAAGATCCAAAAAGTTCCTTTAAAAAATATCATTGTGACATTGAAGCCACAAACCTGTCTTAAGAAACCATTAAAAAAAAACCCTAAGCAAACAAACTAGAAGCTGTGTTGCACTAGAGCAAAGTACTTCAACACTTTAGAATTAATCGCTGATCTATCACAGTCTTTCAAATTCCTAGTACTGCTATTTCTCTTATTCTTGTAATGGAAGTTAAACACAGTATATCCAAGTACGCAATGGCCAACCTAACAGTTAAGCCTGTTTGTGACAATTAATACACTCGGGCTTCTGTGTTTAAAAATAATGATGTTTGCTATTAAGAGCAATGTCATAGCAAGTATAAGTCTGAGATACTCTTACTTTAAAAGCTGCATTTCAGAGAGCAATTACCTCCAAAAATGACTGCTTATTAGTACGCCGTTCCTGTTGACAGCACTGATAGGTTACCTGCTGCACTCACAAGACAGAGTAACACGTTTACACTGGTTTCTGACGTGTTTTTAATCTTCTCCTTTCACAGGTGATCCAGAATGAAAACAGGCCGAGAACCATATGTAGCAGGTGGCCTTTTCCAGCCTTTTTTTTTTTTATGTACAAGTTACAACAAGCCTTCTCTAAACCAGATACGAACTCTACACCTCAGCTACTATAAGCCCCACAGGACCTAAGTAGGTTCAACATTTTTATTTATTACTCCAGACAAACACATTAGCTCAAATTTAACTATAACTTAACTCGTAATGTTGTGTGAAGTCTTTAGGATTGGACATTTTTCATTTTCATTTAATATAATGCAAACAACATACCCGGAGTTGACATCTTCTGCGGTTTGTCTTTGTGGGTTTTTTAGACCATAATTCACAAGAAATTGGTACTTTTCATGTAGCAGTTTTGTTCTTTACTACACTATCACAATTTTTTCCCAAAGAAAGAACTTGTATTGGCCAAGTAACTAACCGATTTATGCACCTTGCATGTTTTTACTAGTAGTTTCACATCATTCCCATTCCTAAAATTCTGTTCAACATTGAAGTTCTTCTCAGAAAGATAGCACCATATTTAAAACACATCTAAGACATAAAGCTTTATTTAAAAAGAGCTTCCTGTGCACAAAAAATAAAATTTCATTTTTTAAACAAAATTCTACGTCTTGCTCAAAATTCTCTTCCTTGTAAAGATTTCATGCAAGCACTTCTGACATTGTTTCAGATGGTTTGGGACTTTTAACACCCGTAAGGCAAATCCAGAATTCCAAATTTACAGACTAACTGGATTTTCTTGTCCTTTTTCTAGTACATGCTTTAATTTCTACCTCTAATGTGTAAATTGTTACATTTTAGCTGTAGCACGCATTACGCATACTGAAAATGTTCCATTTCGTAATTCTGCGGTCCAAATATTTAAGTGTTTATATATGATAACACACAAACAGGTATGCACTATCCAAAGCTTAAATAAATTTTCTAAACCTGAGGAACAATCAGTTCCAGTTGCCAAAGAGAAATATTCAAATATAACAACTATTCAAATGCATCAAAGCAAACAGTCTATAGTTTCAAAACGTCTCTTAAAAAAAAAAATTAACAAAATTTACAATAGAACAATGTTGTCAGCGCTCTAGGAATTCATAGAATTAGTCTAGGATTAACAGTTGAGGTCTGTAAGAATCCAGTCCATGCCCCAAACGTTTACTGACACAAAGTTTTAAAAACAAATGAATTGTTTTAATGGCAATTCTGGGTTTCAGAATGCTTTGTTTGGCTAAAATACATATTACTTTGCTTGTCAGACACCTGTGCAGCTTGGTCTGAATGAAATTTTACTTGCATCTACCAGATGTTTACTAAATTAGTCACTGAAAGGCATTTATGGAGACATGCGTTATGGTCCAAATGGTTCATTTTTAAGATTCAATGGAAACATACACAATTCAAGACAACATATTTATGTATCAAATCCTGAGATCACTTGTGAAATCCAAAAATAAAGCAGCTCTTCAACTCTATCTTCTACTGACACATCAATCTGACCACTCGTGGCCTGGTCCTCAAGTCTATAACAAAAACCCCATTCTCAAGTGCTTTCCCCCTCTCCCCAGTCAGATGAATCAGTGTCATGGTGACCAGGAAAGTCATAAAAAGGTAAAGCAAAAGTTGCCAGAGTAATTGACTTTACCCTCCCCTCTAAAACATCTGTTCCCGTGAGAAGAGAAGGAGAAACTAAGTCAGACAGTTCAGTTGCTGGCTGCTGGTCTTCCAGTTCTGCTTTTGTTCCCATGGCAACTGATGTGGCATCAGGAAAAACAAGTAAAATAAAAAGAATAAACAGCAGCTGAGGGTACAAGTGCTATTTCACTCACACACACACACACAAAAAGAAGACCTCTGTACTCCAAAACGCTAATAAATTACATGAGAGGCCCTGTGCTACAAGTCAAAAACCAGTCTGTGAAAATAACCACAGAAGTATAAACTGAAACACCAAACTCTCCATTTATAAAAGAATCCGCATAGCATGAAATCTCTTCGTCATCCAGCAAAAACCTTCTTACCACTTCCTATGTAAGAACACACATATATATGCCATACACATAGTTGTGATTTATTTGCTCACATGTATCTGGCACCACAATACACGAGCTTGTCCCAAGTTTATTTTGGAGCAGAAACAGGTTCTGTTTGCTCTGCTTTTTACTTTCAGAGCAGCTCAGCCCTGAGCTGCCACAAGCAGCAGAGATTAAATCCAAAGTATTCTCAGGAAGTACTACCCAGCCATAGTTATACTTAGCCACTGCCTCAAGAGAAAGCAGAACGAGGCTGCCGATTGGACAAAACTTTAATCAAGTCTCTGCCAGTGCAAGGGATTCCTCTGGCCTATGCCTTAAACTCTGCCACTTTCTGGGCAGTTTTTCCCTCTGAACCCTTTTCTCCTTTGGTCCTGGAACTTCTCGTTTGTTTTTCCCTCTGCTGAAACTAACGATAGGTTATGGCCTACAACCTACAGAGGTCTTATGTTCCCCCCCCATGTTTCCAGATAGATTGAGAGAGGATTACACACACCAACATATACTTAATATAAGCAACACTACAACATGCAGTTAGTTCAAGACTGTTTCCTAGACACAGAAAATATATACATTAGGACTAAGGACTAGGTATGGAATGCGCTATCTTCAACCCTCCCTTCCCAATTTTGACAATATCTGAGACCCAGAGTCTTTTAGAAATGTATGAGGCTCATCTTATCAGCTATAGTGTCAGGATAATCTATTCAAGAAACAGAACGAAAACATCCTCTTCCTCGTAACTTACTTCCTAGAGCTGGAGAGAAGGTAAAGTAATACTTAAATAGCAGGGCTGAGGCAAGCCTGAGTTTACAAATAACCACATGTGATATATCTGAAGACTAAATATACACGCACGGGGCCAGGGAAGGGATATGGGAAAAATCCGTAATTATTCTCTATTACGTTACGTTAATGGTAGAATGCACATTAACAAACTCAATGCAAAAAGAGCACGCTAAGGAACCAAGAATAAAGGACATGATAATCAGTGATGACTGAAAAAACTATGGTGAACAATCACAAACCAAAGACGATTACTTTTTAATCCCTCACAAAAACACAAAGAAACCCTCTATACTCATTTAGAAGGATTTTCATATTCTTAGCATCCTTATTTCACCTACACAAATTAAAGACACAATACATCAAATATCAACAAAAACAAAATTAGCAGCAACTAATCCAGAATAAAGGTATATATTCCTCTATCAGAAACCAGAAGTATGAAGATTTAACAAACCTAACACTGCATTTCAATCACCATGTTCAGCAGCCACTGATAAGCGTATCTTCCATTAATATATCTAATCATTCTAAGTGCATTGCAATTTTGCTCTCCACAGCATCCAAGGATGTTTCCACAATTTAACTCAGCAACAACTGAAAAGCATTACTTCTTGTTTTACGTTAACAAACTAAGGGGTTATTTCAGTTCCAGTATTATATTTCAGTCATTATCTGAAATGCCACAACATTGTTTTCTACTTACTTTTACTATTCCAACTATGACTTCATAGCACTTGGTCACAGCCCAAGCTGAAGACTGCTATATACTCTCATCTCACAGGTAAACTGTTCCGAAACTAATGATTCCTTTCAGTTTTATCTGCTTTTTACACTACTTGACAGGGTGACCTGAATTAATATAGTGCCCTAGACATTTCTGTTTTGTCCCTTGTTTTTAATCCCAGTAATGTGCCAAACTTGCATTGTGACTGCTGCCAAACAGATGTTTTTAACAGAACTGCGCATTACGACTCCAACACAGAATCCCAGCATGGCAGGGGTTGGCAGGGCCCCCTGGAGATTCCCCAGCCCACCGGCCCTGCTAAAGCAGGTGGCCCCAGCACAGGGGGCACAGGGACACGTCTAGGCAGGGCTGAATCTCTCCACAGAAGGAGACTCCACAGCCTCTCTGGGCAGCCTGGGCCAGGGCTCGGGCACCCTCACACCAAACAAGTTCTTCCTCACGCTCAGGGGGAACTGCCCGTGCTCCAGTTTGTGCCTGGTACCCCTCATCCTGTCGCTGGGCACCACCGCAAAGAGCCTGGCCCCATCCTCTGGACACCCACCCTTTAGATATCGATCAGCACTGATGAGATCCCCTCCCAGCTTTTAGGCTTCTCCAGGCTGAACAGCCCCAGGGCTCTCTGCCTTTTCTCGAAGCAGAGATGCTCCAGTCACCTCATCATCTTTGTTGCCCTCTACCTCTACCCAATGGCAGGTAATTAATTTAGAACCCAGCATTGTGTATGTCTAGTTCATGTTATTCTCCCTGCTTCCCACTGGTCCATGTGCATTACTTCAAATTCATCTCATCACTGATGAATTTCATGCAGCCACTTAGTTTCCTGAGACTCTTCCAGTTCAGTTTGACCTTTTCATAAGCATAGTGTCTTTTCACTGTGGTAAAGCTTTTTTTTCGTTAACAGATAAACTCAGCCGGTAACCTATAAAGTAATTTCAAATTCATTATTATTAAGAAAAAAAAAACACACCTGCATTGTAACCAAGCCATCAAAAGATCTGACATCACTCATAGTAAAGACAAGCTACCCGGTAGCAGAAATCATTATGGGTCCCATGAATCTGAAGTACGTTGTTCGTGAACACTGTTTGAAAGGTCTTAACTAGTGTGAGGTCTTAAATTACTTATAGTCTGCATGTAGCTGCTGCTTTTTCAGAATAAAACTTTGTAAGTAAGTCAGAATTTCAGTAAACCAAAATCTATAAAGCATTTGGTGAACTCATCCTGAAAGTGAAATTTTTTTTAAAAACTGGGTATATACATGGATTAATGAAGACATCCCCTTGCCTACGTAACGCAACATTTTAGAGCGAGTTTTGCATTTTTCTGTCCATGAACACTAATACGGATGTTCAATAAACAGTATCTTAACTTTTATTATGATACGGCAATGGGATAGGTTATGGCCAACGGGCTCTGGGCTGCACAGACCCAACCACCACACCAACTGCAAAAGAAATAATTGTGTCTTCAAGAAATGAGACACACACCAAATCAAAGTCCCATGATGTCCTTTTTTTTTCAGGGAAACAGTTTACATTTTAATAGTTTTTTACTTGAAAATTGGGCATTGACTGATTCTGTGAATGACCTTCTACGGCTAGCAAGACAGGCAAACAACTCACAAGTACCAGTCATTTACTTGTCATCCTGCTTTTTTTCTCCAAGTAAACCGTTGCAAACTTTAGAATTAAAAAATACCAACGAAAAATTTGACAACTAGTCATAACAGCAACCATCCCTTCTTACCAAGCCAGAGAAACCTTTCAACACAGTACCACATCACTGTACATGCAAAATGATACATAAATCTTCATTTCTACACTTGATGTTCTGAGATCGTAAGTTACTTAACTAAATAAACTCTAAACTGTTCCTTTACTTCTGTTATGCTGGCAAGACCTACCTACCTACCAACCTGTCTAATGCCGTACATAAACAGGGGTCACTGTGCATCTCCAGGCTGACTAAATCCCAACGTAAGAAAAAGCAACTTCTGCTTCTAAACATCAAATACTGTATACCTCAACACTCTTCCGAAACATCTCTCAAAAAAGCGTGTTTAAGTGTTTGACACTGCTTTCCACAATGAGCAGTTCTCGCTAAACAACATATTACAACTTGCAGTCCTCTATTTGGCCAAGAACACTGATTTACTATTCCTGGATCACTTTGTCATGGGTCTCCCCCAGAAGTCAGCGTGTGATTTTTTTTTCCTGAAGAAGTCTGAAGTGACTAATATAAAGAATCAGACTTGAAATTTGTCACTCAAATTCGTCTTTAAAATTTAAAAGTTACTTATTGAGTTATGAATCACTCAAATTACATATGGAAACAGACACTTGTAATGGGCTGCTAAATTAAAGAATCCGATTCTGTGTATAAATAGAACATAATGTAAAGAACATGAAGATTTATGCACATCTTCTAACAGTCCTAGCACTCAAATAATCTACATTACTGCCTATGCTGCTGGAAGCAACGAGGACAACAAACACTGAAGAATGAACCCTTCTCCTAGCCCGTTTTATAGAATTAACAGAACGCAGGCCAGGTCTGTTGAGGTCTACGTATGATGCAAAAAAAAAGTAACTCAGCTTTACCATGCATGTTAGAGATCCCACTTAGCTGCATTTCAAATGTCTCCTATGACACAAAACACAGATCATGGCATAGGATGATTGTGTTTGATTATTTTAAGCACGTCAAAAGATACCAAAACTGAAGTAATTATATAAATCAAGCATTTCGAGACAAAGGAACAAAAACATTATTGTCCCCCCTACACGCCTGTTTCATTATGAAATCTTTACACTATTAACGGATCTCTCGAATTACATAATTCATTTACACAACTGCAAAAAGACTGTAGGCTACATTTAAACATTACTCTGTATAAACCACTTAAATCAACACAATAAACTTTGCAATATGCTGTATATCCACAACATCGTAATTGTTAACGCTGAAAATTTACTAGCATCTGCAAGAATCAAAATATTATAAATTTACCTCAATGATAATCAGGAACAGCTTGACACATAGAAAACACCTCTCCAAAAATGAGGAAATTATTCCAAGCTGCTCTGTATCTTTATCACATACAAATAAAAGGGGTATTACCTAGCATCATCTGTTCCTTTCAGAAAAAAGGGCATTTTATAACTGATTGCACTTGCTAGTGCACTTAACATTAGTTTTACCCTAAAATAAGCAAGGGTAAGTTCCTTACTTCTCCACGTACCCTTTGACTATTCCTTTGCATGATGAACACCTTCTTTATGCAGTTGCAAAAAACTACTTCAAAACTAATCCTCTGGACAAGGCTCAACTACGGAACCTGTACTTCCAATTCCTGTTCAAATATACATTTAGTTCACTTAAGATGACCTGCTATACATTTAAGCCTTAGAGCGGGAAAATAAAGCTTCAAAAGCACTTCTAGACAAGAAAAAAAAAAATTACAACTGCAGAAAAATGTAGTGCTAGTACAAGTTAAATGCCAAACAATAAAGACCTTCAGTAAGAGTTTTCGGAACATATTCTTAAGTCTTTTTTTTCTTTCCTAAAATTTACTTCTCCAAACACTCTTACATGCATTAAGTGGCAAGCAAATGATACAAATTCTTTAATATTATTTTTATTGGTAGGTGTTGGCAAGTTAAAACAAACAAAAATAAACACCAAAAAAACTTGTCAAATGGAAGGCCTCTAGTATGCCATCCAAAGACTCAGCAGCTGGGGACATCCCTGCTTTATGTTCAAACATCCACCCACTTTGCTTAAACCCTATCCTCCGAATCTTTCTCCGATGCATTCAAGGTATGACTAAATCCACGTGCTTTCTCTGCTAAGTTGCCAGAAACATAAAGAATCACTGGAATGTATTACTGTGATTTTTTTTTTTCCCCCAACGATCTACACCCTTTCATCATCTTTAATCAAGACTTTGGATCTCAACTTTCTTCCCATCTCGCAGAGTTTCTTTGGACAGTAGCTTTTTAACATGGTCCGTGTTGACAACACGGTAAAAAAATTAAATCACTGTCTGCTGCTTTCTGATTGTCAATAATTACTAAGTAGACTATTCCGTTCAGTGTTTTGCAGTGTTTGGGGGCGAGGGGCAAGCACGGAGGAGGGCAGTGGAGTAAACCATCCATTTACTTCTTCAGAATCCCACTTAAGGCAATTTCCCTGAAAGAGCCAAAATGGGACTCTCTATCGTTTCTAATACTAGACTTGGTAAGTAAAAAAACAGAGGAATTCTCCTTGCTTTGAAAGCTCTTACAACTGTGCTATAAAGAATTTGTTTCTGACATTAGAGCTGTTGAAGAAGCTGGGTCCCCAAACGAGGTAACTATTAAGCACTCTTCTGCCTCACCTTTCTCCTAAACCACACAGGTGTAGTCTCAAGTATTGTATTATCTCTGATCTAGCTCTTTCATCAACATTGAAAAGAAGCAGAGAGGTGCTGAAGGGCAACTCCAAGGATGAAAAATGATCAGAGCTGCAATGGAAAAACACTAGTTTGCATTTCTTACAGTTTAGCCTTTATAAATTGCTGTAACTACTTAGAAAAGACCACAGCTGTAGGGAAAGATACTATCTTTTACTAAATCAACTGATACAGCTTGAAAAACTAGACTCTCTTCAGGCATGTATGCCTGATATTTTTAACTCACTGACTAACACAGTAAGGAACCTTCCTTAATGGCTTCTCATCTTCCTGGATCCACACACATGAAGTAAGAATTCATGTGCATCTTTCCTCAGGAATACTTTCTATGTACCTGCCATGTTATGAGGTAGTAACTTACAATACACTGGATCAAAAGATGTGTGACAGCTGGCATTTTGGGCTCCCTTTTATTCCCACAGTAACTAAGGATGTTCAGAAAACTGATTTTTATAGTCAGAAGTATAGTTCTCTTTTTAGAAGGTCCAGTCACTAGGGCAAGCAAAGGTACAGAAAAGTTATCAAACCACATATAGAAAACTAGTGGAAATGCCTCACTTCAAACCCGGAAAAGCAAAACTGAAGGTGGGGGCGGGAGGGGGGGATCCTAACCAATAATACTAACCAAATATGGGGTTTTTTCACATTATAACAAGATAAGCTTGTAACTGTAACAACTAAGAGTACAGTAATTCCTAATACATCCATTATTTTTCCCATGTGACACTCGGCAAGACAGTGCTTACTACTATTTTACTACACCACCATTTTGTGTAATATAATCGTATTTCATACTTCTGGGTTTTCCTCCAAAGGCACTGGGCATACCATGCATGAAAGCCACAAATTTCAGCAACTAGAGTTTTAGCAAGTTAATTTCAGGTAAATCTAACACAGATTTCTCATTCAGAACAACAAAAGCTACCACAGGACTACAAAGGCTGGCTGATACTATTTTTGTATGCTGCTTTAATAACAAGATTTTGTATTTAAGATGTATGCCACTGCTCACCCTTACACTTAGTTTCTTCAAAGCTCACAGTTTATCATTTTATTCAGCATTTAGTTAAAATTAAGTATTTAATACTCAGGCTGTTCTACGATGCAAGCACAGCTAAAATGAAAGGCCTCTGTAGCTGCAGTGACCAGATTTCAAATGCAGGTAGATCAATAAAAGAAAAAAAAAAGCTCAAGCACAGCCTCCATGTGTGAGTAGAATGGTTTATAATAGCTTGCAAATGACTATGTGTTTGCTGTAACCAGCTGTTCTTAAATTATGAATATGCAACCAATTCATGTTAAAGCCAAATCCCAGCACTATTTCTACAGGGAAATCCCAGTAGTTTTTGCTTGTTCTACATGTTAGTTCTGTTGAGGATACAAATAGCAGTAAGCTTCAGAACAAATAGGACCAAACTATAGGTGTTTCACGCACTAAGTCCATTATCACAGCAGGGGTCGTCAATCTCTAGAACTTTCCTGTAACAGCTTAGCCAATACAACAAGGATCTCCCAGCCAAATTTTTTTTTTCCAAGTCTTCAAAGCATACACAAAAGCCCCTCTGCTAAGCTAACTTTTTTTTGCTTCAGCCAGTCACAGGGTCAGCCCTGATCTGCTTGAAGGCTTGCATCAAGCTTCAAACACTTAAAAACATCAATCATAAAAACAAAGACAGGACATTGAATTATACAGTATTAACCTCCAGGGTCTGCATACAAAGACCTTACATTTATTTATGTCCTAGCACGTTAAGAGCTTCAGTACGCTGTTCTTTACACCAAACTGGCTGCCAATTTGATGAACCTCTCTGCCCTCAGCAGGAGCACAGTGTCTCTGATTAATGGGTGCACGCTTGTGAAAAAGTGTAAGAACAAAAAATGGGGCAAAATCCACACAATTATGTCGCTACGCATCCGATGGGCCACTGCAGTAATTTTTGTCAAACTGGTTTTCTTTTGTACAAGAAATAACTGAAGGCTGAGGAGGGGGTTGTAGGGTTATTTTCCTGGTAACATTTAGATACTATACACCACTGCTCTAAAATAAGCATCTGACAAAATCCAGCGCATTGTTTATTAAAGAATCCTTCAGCGTTAAAAAAACATGAATTCATTAATACAAATCGATTAATAAATAGGGTCACAAGGGTCCAAGAAAGTTAGCTACATATTCAAAGTGAAGGAAAAAAATACACTCAGGAAGATTTCAAAGTTAGCTTCCAACAGTCTCACAACTGAGACTCAAGCTCAAGAACAGCTACGCAGAGCATTTTGTGCCTTTAAATCACCGTATTTAATAAATATTCTAAAGAAAAATCTAGCTTACACTTCCCGTAAATTGCAAGAAAAAAAACTGGTAGGGTTCTCCATTATTCAAAAATTAAAATTCTTCATTATCCCTCCCAACAATTCCAGAGCAGAAGTTCTGTGTGAGGCTCCAAAAAGAAGACATTATCTGACAGTCACTGCATTATTTCTAAACCTACCTTCCTCTCCAAGTTTTTATACTGCAAGTGTTACCTGAGACAAGTCTTTACGCTCAGCAGTCCCGTTGATTTCAATGGGACCACTGCTAACGTAAACAGTCCATCAGGTAGACCAATTTTTCAGACTGCCTTTACATTTTCAGTAGTTTGAATTTTAAGGTTTTGTGTGATTCCTCCCTCAGGGGCCATAAAAACCTCTGCCATCTCCTTCGCAAACTACCGAGTCTTAACCCATTCAGCTCTTTACAATGCTTGACCTACAAGCGAAAAGAGTCTTACGTCCTTAACACACAGAAAACAAGACATTCAGGAGGCCCTGATGGGTGTGAGTAGGAAGGCAAGGGGAGAGATTTCACATTAATAGCAACAGGCATCATCCTTCTGAAGGAATGAAATGGACGCTGACAAGACCAACACATCTTTTTCTTAAGTTCCTACTTTCAGAGACTATGTCTGAGAGATTATCTGTCACTAGGTAAGGTTTAAAAATATGTACTTTCTTCGATATTTATCTTTTCCTCATCTATCTGGAAAACATTCACGTAAGAAGAGAACAAACTGGTACCAGGAATTTTGTCAAATGCACAAATTAACGCTGTTAAACTAAGCAGGGGAAAACCCTGTATCCTCCTGTCCTTGCTCCTGTATTAAAAAAACTGAAACAAGCATAAGACTTCCTCATTCTCTGACAGTGCTTTCTCCGGGTGGTCTCATCAAATGCTAATGCCACAATACAATACATCACGGTTTCTCATCCCTCCACCAAAAAAGAAACAAAAATTGAAATGATGCTGTAAAATTACTAAGTTGTTTTATTTCCATTTAAATCCCAAAGGGACTTCCGTATCAGGCTTCTTAAAGTATACTGATTTTTTTATTTTTAAGGAATGGCTCAAGACCATGGCATTACGTAACTGTAAATTTAGGGCAGTAAAGAGATAAAAAGAGTAAGCAAGAACTTTGCACAGCTAGTATGTGAAACTGTGTGCTAACTGGATTTAACGTTCTACATATTTTTTTAACTTACAATTTTATGATTAAGAAATAACGTAACAGAAAAATACCGCATCTCACTTGGCCCTGCTGCAGAGACTGGATGAAAACATGGTCCCAATTTCTTTTAATGGCTACGTGCACTCAGCTTACCTACTCTAGTCGCATCACTCCCTGCAGAATAACAAATGACACATTCCTCCCTGCAGAATAACAAGCCACACATCTCAGTTTTCAAGGAAACATCTACCCAGCATCCTACAGACTAAAGTCAGTGAAGACAGCTTTGCTACCTCTACCGTCAACTTCTTGTGATGTTAGTAAAAGACTAAATCCTTCTGTACATCAGGTCTTAACTGTGTAGCAGTGAAAATACCACATTCTCACCTTCACAAAAGTAGTAAGAAAAACAAAAATAATATTGATGTGAACCCACTATTTTCCTTTGAAAATCTGGTGACTCTTTGTTGATTTGTTTTGCTTCTTTTTTCTGTCCCCCCCCCC
>VZSC01005251.1:10070-21988 GCA_013398225.1 Steatornis caripensis | reverse complement strand
AGACGCGGCCGGCCCGCCACAACAAAGAGGCGATACGCACCGTGAGGGAAGCGGTCAGCGAGGCAGACGCAGGCTAAGCCAGCAAACCCGAGCACGAGCGCGGCACGGCATAACGCTGTAAAACGTTTCAGGTGTTCATCTCGAAGAACTCCCCCCGCTCCCCACACGGGGCGGGGGAGCGCCTTTAACTCACCTCCACAGTTCGGCAGAGCGCTGCCTGCGTCTCAGGTGGCCGGCGGCTGGGGTGTGTGCGCCGGCAACGCGTCCCTGCCCGGCGCTCTCCAGAGTCTCACGCAGCTCGGGGAGGGGGCGGGGGCGCGCGCGTGGGGGCGGGGGCGCGCGCGCGCGGCGGGCGCACTGCCGGCCGCTCCGTGCCCCTCGCCGCCGCGCCGGACTGAGCCGGTCCCTCCTCAAGGTTTATTCAGCCTCACCGACCAAAAGTGACGTCAACCAGCCCGGCTCTTCCCTCTCCAACAATGCACGCTGCTGTTAACGAGACGGGAGACAGAGAATTGTTTATTTCCTTCCAGGCCCGGTAACAAATGACCTATGGGCTCCTACGGGAGCAAGGGAGCGAGCAGCGTTCCGGCTTCCCTAGCGCAGCCTTTACACTCGCTCTGTAGAGTCGTTTCTTGTTTAGAAAAAGTTACCAACAGTTTGCGGCCTTCCAGCAACGCCAGAAGGATGCAAGTCTGCGTTTAGTGATTTTTCAATGATGACTGTCTCGATCGGGCGAGAAACACAGCTGCCCACCTTAAGTACCTAAGTTAATTCTTACGCTGCAGATTAAGGTCAGGTAAAATATAAATTTTAACAGAGCAACAAAGAACCTGTGATACAAACAACAGCCATCTACTGAAAAAAAAAAAAGTGACCCATTTCCAAAAGAGAAGACATTTTAGAGAAGCCTAGCAAATCAGAAGTTCACAGTGGAAGCAACGTTCCAACTTCTATGCTCTAGAACAACTAGATCAATTAAATTCAAGTAAAACAGACGACAAGGGTGGGAGAATCAAGTGAAAGTCATGGGGAGGTATTAAAATTCACCAGGTTCTCGCCTTGCCTGAGACAACCTACACAGGTTATTTGTTAAAAAAGTAAAAGCTGCGCTTCCCTACGCCAACCCTTCAAACTACACACGCAGCGTCCTCTTTCTTTCTTTGGCATAGTCTCAAACTCAGGCAGGGGTAAAGTACACTTCAAGAGCCAAAGGACTGCTCCCTATAAACCATAACACTATAGATTTAAAGTTATAGCACAGTGCAACGAAGAAAATCTAAGTAATTTCAGTATGAGCTAGCAAAAATCATGCTTGCAGAATTCAAGAACGCGTACAGCTTGTTAACCTTGTTAAAAGCTGCATACAAACATTTTTAAAATCAACATTACTTCTAAATAAAGCTGATCTCAGCATAAAGAAATATGCATATGTAGAAAGATGCCATTGTTTTCTGTTTCCTCTTCAGCCACTGGCTGTGATTTTAATTGTGCTGGAGGATCTTCATTAGTATTAACACATGGGGAGATTTCACAAAGCTGCTTCATAAAAAAAAAAAAAAAAAAGCTTGGCAGACTAGCTCTTTTTGCATGCAATGAGAATGTCAGCCTTACCTCGGTCATTTGTAACATAATAAGTGCAAGCACAATGATTGCAAAGCAGGAACACTGGGGGAAGGGCAAAAATGCTGCCTAATACGGATATGAGAAAAGAAAGCTTCTCATTACGCAGTAAAATGTATGCTAAAAATTAGTGAAGATGATGTCTCATGAGACTCATGCTAAATACATTAATGTGCTGATATGTTTTTAATTATTATTTTTGTACTAGTTTATTTCGTTTCCAGGATTCACATCCAGCAGCAAAGGTTTGCTAGCATTTATTGATTTCTTTGTCCGCCACATTCCCGGAATACAGATTTTAATCATTTCACTACACCACACTCAGTAATTTCATTAAAAACTGGAACCTTCCATCCCCAGAAAGGCATTTAATTTCAATGACACACAGTTTCTTTTAGCAGCAAACTGTCTCAACAGTAAAAGCTGGCCTAAGGTTTAAATGCATAATTTGGTCCCGAGTTCTCCATGCTCTGCATTCCTTTGAAGCTATAATTTGACTAACTACCTAATAACTGTAATAAGGACAATGATTTCCTTATAATATGTTATTAACCCGTATTTAATTAACTCGAAGGCCAAGCTCTGTACGTGTTTGATTGGGTCAGTACCTCTCTAACCTCAAAATTTACTAATAATGGTCTTGAAAAGAGTGTGGGATAAGACTGAGTATGGGTACAATAAATAGCTGTTTTGCTCAGAACGTTATGCATCAAAAACTCAGGCATTTTCCAAGACAACAATATTGTCACTCAGGAGACAACAGGGTTTTGTAAAGGGAAACAAACAATGGATTTAGATAATTCACTATCACATTTATTGGCCATTCCGTACATACTTAATACCCCCGCTTGTAACATTTAAAATAAATTCTAGTATCTATTATTATGATTATTCTAAGTAATATAGTAAATAAGTAAATATATTTTTTGCTGTTAATAAGCAAAACCATAGTATCTTGTGAAAAAGAAAAACATCTGTATGTTTGGATAATGTTATGTAATCCTTGTTTTCTGTAATGCTCAGTAGGACAGAATTTAATCAACTGGAATACAGAACCACAGGTCCAGACACATACTACTTCTCCTCACAAAGTTCAGTCCAAATTTAAACCACTGGGAGGTGTTTGACATCAAAATATGAACAATATCTTTCACATTGCACTGAATATTAATTTGGCCTTCGGTCAACAATTTAGCATAGTTTTATGCAACTACGTAGAATTTTATAGTCTACACCAAATATCTTTCTAAAGTTACTGGTTTTCCATTGTCACAAACAAATCAGTTTTACTACTGCAAAGCTTACTAAGGTTTTAAAAATGTATTAACAATTCTTTTGTTTCAGTATGCGTAATCAACAGAAGCTGTTGTTAGTGGATGCTACTAATGCATTTAAAGTGATTAACTATTACATCAGAAGGGTTCCTAGCTTTCATATTTGGCTGTTCTCCCCGAGGCAATATTAAAGCCGTAATTATCAATTTGTTAAAAATGCATATTCAAACTGCAGCACGTATAACACAAAAACAGCATTCTTGTTTCTTTTGCTTTCTTTGTATGATGAATTAACTACTGATATAATTAGTCTTTGCATTCTTTTCAGGTTTCCAGTGTAAGTGCCATAAAAAAACCCCAATATACTATGTCAGAGTACTGTTTTTCAGTTTCTTTTGTCTTCTCTGCTATGCTTATTGACCCTATCATTAGTATTTCTTTAACTAGTTGCACCCACCGATGTGTTCGTAAACTTAATTGCTGAATTGGGAGAAAACAGAAATAAAATCTAGTAATCTTCATATTTACAGACATGTCACCTTACACATTTGAATAATTATACTGATGTCACTAGGACCATTTACATACCATACATAAATGTCTGGAAGGTCAAGCCCAAAATTCCTATGGGAGTATGTAAGTGGAGTTCACTGTAATGACCTCCCCAAAGGCAAAAGCCAATTTAAGAGGTTTCTCTCTTCTCCTCCCCTGTTCACAGGTTAACAGCACAGGTTTACAACCCTTCATTTGTAGTAATTTAGCTGCTTGTGGGCCTACACGCTAAGGTCACCAAGTAAAGTTAAAACCCACACAAACATTGCCAGGCTCTGGTCTGGCAACTCAGTCTATTCTAGGCAGACCTTCTTATCCACCTAAACAAACAAAAAGTCTTTAACAGCGGTTTAAAAGGCTATGTAGTATTCGCTAGAGGCTAGAGACCATATACTTCCGTTAACAGATGTCCTGGAGCAGCGTTTGCAAAGCATGTATTTTTTTATCATAAAATATATTAAGACAGATTTGGCACACAGTAAGGATCAGCAGAAAGCTACCGTCAGAGAAAAATTAACAAAGTTTTTGATAGGTTAGTAGGACTAGTCATTGCTCTGGTGAAGGGTAGAACCAGCATTTAATGCATGCTATTAATTAAAAAAAAGTCTATTTTCATTAAAAACTTAATATATCCTTCAATTTTGATGTGCAATCTGTGTTTTAAAACATTACATTCAAACATAATAACAGTGTAAACCACATAAAGCATATCGGTTTTGCTGAATTTACTCTGTGTTCAGGAGGTTTATTCTCATCACAGATACTTGTCGGCATCGCAGAGGTTATGCTACCACTCTGACGTCTTTTTATGCAAGTTAACATGTCTAAGTACTTCTGCCTTTATGCTCTTACACCCCTGGTTTTATCATGTCATCCTAGAGTGGTCAAATGAGGATCTGCTTCTCCTCACTATAATGAAAGAGGTCACAAGTACGAAAAGCCAAGGATTCTTTAAAAGCACAAGTAAGTTTATACACAATATAAAACAAATGTAATAGCTCTGCAGCAAGATTGATGTGTTCACCACTAAGTTGCTTCCGTTAAGAAATACTGTTTAATTGCTGAAAATCAGTATGCAGGTAGCATTTCCTCTAAAGCTTTGCAAAGGTGCTGAGGCAAATGAATCCCCAGAAGAACAGCAGTAACTGTTCGCAGAAAATACAAATTTGAAGTCAGATGATCTGAACAAGGGCCAAAATAAGAACTTCCAAAGGATGGGAAAGATTCTAGACTGCAACTTCACGCTTACTATCAAAGCCTAAAAATCTTCCCTAACGAGCTTCTGCATCAGCCTGTATTTACAGACAACTTACTAAACACACTTACTAGGAAGCGCACTCCTCTTAGCACATATCTCACTGTGAAAGAGACAAAATTAGCTACGAGTTTTTTATTCCCATTCAGTCCTCTATTGTTAAAGGGTACTTCTGCTCTTCTTAGAAAACAGAGAAATCTACGATTTATTCTGCCAACCCCATTTTAGCAGTCTCTCAGACTCCAACCTTGCCTTCTACAGCTCTTCCAGCATCTTTCACATCTTCTCCCATCTGAAAGCTCAGAGTGTGAACAAAAATGGTATTTTTAGTACCCAATTTAATCACTAACAATGAGAAATGTCAGATCATTCTAAACAGTTAAACTATTAACCCTTTAAAAGTAGATAGATAAAAAAAATATTCTTTACTATGTCCCCTCTATGCTGGTATTCTCATTCCATTTTACAGTCAAAATATATGGCTCTGTCTCGTATTCAGAACCAATGTTTGATTCTAAGTACTTGAATGCTTTCAACCGCAAGTTGTTTGGGCCAGATATCCAGGATGTAATTTTGACCCTTGGAAAGAGTGAAAAATAGGCTGATTTTAAATTTTTCAGTCACATAATAAAATACTTCTGGTTTAGAAAAGACTTAGGTTACTTGTTTCTATTTGACTGGAAAAACACCAGCCATAGTAACATTACCAATTAAGGTACTGACAATCTTTTATTACCATGAGAGCTCACATTGTTCTATCATAATCTTTGCAAAATAGTGTGACCAAGAGAGATACATAAAAACAAAAAATTCAGTGGATTTTTGTATGATTTTTTTCTAAGTCTTTTATAAGAAATAAGACAGGGAAATACTAACTTGTAAATCCAGTTCATTTTCATCTTCTTACAAAAGATCAGATGCTTTTTGCTATTTCGGCATGCTTGGCACTTCCCCTTCCCTGTATAACTCTACGAAATACCTTATAAAATAGCTTACTTAATTTTCTTTCTGTCTATGAAGGTCTCTATTTTCAGGACCAAAATCAAAGCTGAGTTTTCTGTGATCAAAGGATGTAGTGTGGGGTTTTTTTCCTCCTATCACTTTTTTAATGACAAGGATTCAAAAAAGCCCAGCTCGAAATTTAGTGTGGGTCTGTAGTAATTACACCCACAACTGAAAAGAAGCTCTTTCAGGGCGGAGTGCAACAGCTGTTACACAGCAGACACGACTATACAATAGTTTAGGACAGGAAGTGATGGCATCTCTTATTAAACTATAGCTAAGCAGGAAATAACCTTATGTAATTAGCCAACTTGGAATCTGGCCAGGTCACGATGATTAAGAACTTTTGCAAAAAGTTCAGCACGCTCTTTGTTAATTTTCCATGAACTTAATTTGAAAGCACAGCACATTACTACTGCATATATAGTACAGTATGCGCCGAAAGAAGCTATGACATTATTTTGTCAGTATATAAATCTCCAGGTTGCACTTGGACTATCAAAGATAACAGTGTACTTCAAATAGTTTTATCCATACAATACTATGCAGTTGGCTACCTTTAAAGCTACATCAAATTTATACATATTGTCTAGCTGATTTTTAGTATATTAAAACAGAATAATGCAGAATTTCTTTTCAACACTTACCAGTACTGGGACACAACAGAGGTGGGTTTTGGTGTTTTGTTTTTCTTTTTTAGAGAGATGCACGCTGGCCAAATTCTGATTTACATCTCTGGTGCCTGCAAAACCTTTAGTTTTGAGGTGCAAACTGTCTTTATTTACGCGATTTAGATTCTTAGGCTTCTAGCTCTTCTCTTCGTCTATCCTTATTGTGTTTAAATCTAGTGTTGCTAAAGACATTATAAACACGTTTTCGTCTTCTAAGAACTTGGCGATGCATCCATAAGATAGAAAATACATACAACAGAATAAGGATATACTGCAAGAAAGCAAATGTGGAAGGTAAGTTGGATGAATTTACTAAACCATGTTCATAAAGAAAGAAAACAACATACACATACGTGTATGTTTGATCAAATCAACCCCTGGTACCTTTCAGTTATAAAAGCCTCTATTAACTACTTCTTCCCAGAAAATGATTTAACTTAATCTGGTACTGTATCATTGCAGATAGCTTCATTGATTTGATTAAATATGGTGGATACAATAACTGGTGAAGTAATTTAAGACAAAGTACGCAATACGTCAAAGTGCTCTGACTCATCTCTTCAGCCATTGGGATAATGGCTGTTCCAACAATACCATTAAGTGAAAGAAATACAGAGGACATGGGTGTAATGTGCAAAGAATGTCCTTAGCATAACAGAATCAACCAATTAGTATATTTAATTTTTCCCCTATATCATAAAGGCTTCTCTAGATGGGAGGTAGCTTCAAACGTAAATTATACAATGATCCTTAAAAATTACATTTACTTGTTCTTTCTTCATTGCCTCACAAACAGTAACCATTAAATTTGAAAACTGCCAATGATTATGACCTTTTTGTAGGTAAGGATTGAGGTACACAGAACTAAGAGCTGAAATAAGCTTGTGATTGCAAGTCCTACAAAGTTCCACCTTCCAAACACTAGACAGGAACGTTTCAGGAGAAGTTTTGTACTCAGTTGTACACATCGGTAAGGAAATACACATTCCAGAAACTGATTGTTTTCTACAAATTTGGTTTGTAACGATACAATTCACAGAAGAGCTCAGAAGTATTCTTCCTGAATGCAATACTGACTATTGCCAATTAAAAAACAAATGTTTCTCCTATCTCCATGCTTTCAGAAACTCTTACTAATCCGCAATTTCTTAATCTGAGCACATTTTCTGCATCATCAGTTTGATTTCTCAACTCTTCACACTCACTTAGAACCCTCAGAACATCATCACCATGCCTGGCACAACATAACCCAAATACAGATCAGGATTCTTTGAGGACTACAGAGTGCTGAACTACAGATCTGGAAATTATTATTGCATCTATCAGAACTTGAGTATTTTCCAAAAGTGTCTCTGAAAGGATTGAAACACGTATTAAGGAAATCTTACACTTCAAATATGCTGTATCAAATAACTAGCATTTATCGATACAAAAGCAAGCATGAAAAGGACCTTTCCCTTACTAGTGAAAATCTAAAATACGCTAGGTTTATTGTTACATAGTTGGGGGCATCTTAGGCAAACAACAGTAAAAAAGCTACCTACTGTAAGTAGAAAGCTGATACATGCATATTTGTAACTCAAAACTTTCACCATCTTGGCCTTTCCACTACCTTTTCCCTTCTTCTCTTCCCCCCAGATTATACTAACTTCCTTTGTTGAAAGTTAAAAATGCATAAATTCATTACTATGCCCTACAGAAAGCTTTTGGCAAAGCTTTATGACAAGACCTTGTCTAAAGCACTTGCTGGCATGGTAAAACTAATTTGTGGTTCTGTGAAAGCACGTAAGAATTTTCCTAAGTGGGAAAAGTGTATCATATTTGAACTTCCATGGCTGTAATAGATACTGTTTTCAAATTAAGCATGTCAATCCAAATTTTAGCTTCTACAAATTAGTTTTCTGATCACTTTTTATCAAGGAAATCAGTAAAGATTCCTTTGATGCTTCTCATGTCATTATTTTTTAACATAAACAGAGAAATATTTAATAAAAATCAGAACAAAACATTCCAAGTGTCTGGTCTTGAATTTCAACATTAAATCATACTCGGCGAATATAAATACAGCTGCATGACAGATAATATAAAAGATCGCATACATTCATAAAATGCAAGTGTTAAAAATAACCTCGATGCTTTCCCCAGCATTTTTAATAAGCTATATATACTAAATTCAGTCTCCTTTTCTGTGGTACTTCAGCAGTTTAGCAAGAACTTTACAGTGCGATTTAAAAAAAAAGAGCAAATAGTGGAATACCTATAGAGTTAATTGCTAGGCCTTGCAGCTTTCCTCTGATTTTAATCATATTAATGCCCTTTGGCCCACATTCAGCCATGTTTTTGACTTCTACCTGTTGAAGACAGCACACAAACTAGAGCCAACCTGGGTTTTCAGAGTCCTGCAGCAGCACACGTGAAATATCAAGCCAAGGAGCATCTCAGTACCTTCATTACTGCTGAAGCCCCAAAGCTGTCTCACAGTTGTCCACCTCTTCCCTCACACTCACGCGTAGCCAAACAAGGTCCACTGCAAGCTCATATGAAACAATGGGATTTTCCTCTACTTAAGGACGTAAGGAAACACGGCTGTCGCTGCACCTCATGCCCATGGCACAGCTCTCGCACACACGCAGCGCAGGCCTCGCACGGTGGCCCTGGCACGCCTGCTCACCCTCACAGCACGCGTTTGGACCTCTCCCACAGCAGGTACGGCACGGAGCCCTGCCGAGGCAGCGGGGTGGCGGGACACAGCTGCCTGCATGCTGATAGGCCATGCAGCAACGTTCATGGTAATTGGCCAAACTTGGTTTAAAGTTGGGCAGCCATGCTGGCCTGCCTGGCTGTGGGAGAGGAGGTGCGGCCTTACCATCCCGCCCCCTCCCCCACCTTCCCCCTGCCCCCAGGTGGGATGACAACAAAAGGTAAGGAAAAGCTTGTGGGTCGAGACAAGGGGAGGGGGAGTCACTCAGCAATTATGGGGCAAAAACCAGACTCAGCTTGGGGAAAAAAATCAGCTTAGCTTGTCATTAATTAAAACAGAGTAGGATAATGAGACATGAAAGCCAGATCTCGAAAACACCTTCCCCCAGGCTTCCCTCCTTCCCAGGCTCAAGTTCCTTCGCTCCCGATGTCTCTACCTCTCCCCTCTCAGTGGCGCGAGGGGACAGGCAATGGGGGGTGCAGTCAGTTCACCCCAGATGGTCCCCGCTGCTCCTTCCTCCTCAGGCAGGGAGGGCTCCTCGCACGCTGCCCCTCTCCCTGCACACAGTCCCTCACGAGCCCCTCCCAATGTGAGTCCTTCCGTTCAGTTCCTCAGGAGCAGACCAACCCAGCACAGGCTGCCCGCAGAGTCAAGGCCTTCTTTGGGTGCAGGCACCTCGCCTGGCGTGAGGTCTTCTGTGGGCTGCAGGTTCCTCTCTGCTCCACCACGGTCCTCCACGGGCCGCAGGTCCATCTCTGCTCCCCCGTAGGCTGCTCCACTGCGATTCTCTGTGGGCTAGAGGGGGACAGCCTGCCCTCTCCCCATGGGCTGCAGGGGAACTTCTGCTCCGGTCACCTCCTCCCCCTCCTTCTTCACGCACTCCCAGTATCTCATAGGTGTTTCTCTCACATCCTCCTCCTCCATCTGCTGCAGGTCTCAGCAGCAGCTTCTTTGTCCCATCCCCTTCTTAAATACATTATGGCAGAGGCGTGTCTATTGTCGCTAATTGGCTCGGCCTCAGCCCCAGGCAGGTCCGACTTGGAGCTGGGGGAGTTTTGAGCAGCTTCTCACAGGGCCATTCCTGTAGTCCCTCCCCGGCTACGAAAGCCCTGCCACGCAGACCCAGCACAGTATTCCCACTACCAGACTTGCTTCCGAGTGCCTGAAAACACTTGGATCCAGGTCCCACCTTGATTGTTAAACCACGTATCCACTTGAAGTGGGGTTTTGCTAGTGTAAGATCGACTGGAGTTGACCTCACGCTTGACTGGAGGTGACCTTATGCTCAACTGGAGTGGTTTGTTGCACAATTAAATTTTCTAACCTACGTCACTCATGGGCAAGGAGTCTTTTAAGTACAGAGAAACCCAGTTCATGGTCCTTTGTTTAAAATGTGTGTCAAAGAGGACACTGCTTCTGAATAAGTCAATTTCTGTACACAAAAAGTGTTAGGCAACAGCAGGTGAAATGTTTAATGTAAAATATGTGAATGTTTGCAGTAGGTAAGAGCATATTTTGACACAGAGGAATCAAGGCAGACAATGGGGGGAAGGAGTAGCCATCAACACACAGTTTAGATGGAAAACAAAAGACTCAAGTTATTTTCTTCTGCTTTTGAAAGCAGTTACACATACAGGTGAGTAGGTGTACTTGCTTCTTAAAAGACTTTGTCTTTTATGAAAGGACTATGAAAAAGCTAGACTAGGCATATTTATTAACCTTTTTTCACTGCTGAACATTGCTCTAGCATGGAACCCTACATTAAAAGTACTGAAGGTAATGGCAAAAACTCTTCTCAGTCTCCTATTAACGATATCTGAACAAGAGACTAGGGAAGCATTTTTTAACATTTTGGGGCAAATACATAAGCTTCAACTTGAAAGGAGGTGCGTATTTGGGTGCAGATGCGGTCTGAACTATGAAGCCAAGAACCCCGAGCTTTAATACAGTCAATGTAAACACAGTCGCTGTAAAGGTAATAATACTGCCTCTGGACAAATCATGTGTGCAATTCTTATATTTTACAAGAAAAAGAAATAGCCAGTTTTGTATCTTTATCTCTCAATACATACAGAAAGAGAAGAATCGTTCTTCCTGTGAGATATCAATGTGGACATTGAATGACAAATTCCAATGGTAAAGAATTATAAAAAAGGCTTGATCTCTATTAGACATATTATCTGCTGTCAAAAATCGGTGTTGGTAGTAGAGGCAGTTCAACAAGTTTGTTCAGTGTTGAACATTGTTTAAGAGCAAGGACAAACTGTCAACAACAGGCAATTTTCCCATTGCGGACTAACCTCAAATGATTTCACACTGTGTACTTCAGTGCACATAGAAGACAGCAAAGAAATCTATGGATACAGATGACTGCAAGAAAGAGGATGAAGGTAAGTCTCAGAGAACCTTAACAGCTAACCTTAGTAGTATCATTATAGTGCTACTGTCAAGAGATCTAGATGCTAGCAAGGAAACTGAATTCCTGTAGTTACATTTGAAAACTATCACTAAGCTAGTCCTCAATAGTCTGTCTTTTACTCCATGGGGCATTTATTCAGAAGATATGTTTACTAAGGAAATATTGAATTTCTGAACCCATTCTTACCAAGCATTAATTCTCCATCTTACAGGGTACAAAAGAGTACGCTTGTGCTGTAAGACCTTGAGCTATGCATTGGTTTTTACTAATATTTTTGCATTCACTCTACTGAAGAGTTCAGATAAAAAGAGGGGGGTTATTTTCCTCAATGTCAGATATATTAGTCCAGTTCTCTGAGCCATCTTAACTTCCACCAATTTGTCTCAAGTCATAAATCATAGAAATGTAGGGGTTGGAAGGGACC
>VZSC01005249.1:71327-90429 GCA_013398225.1 Steatornis caripensis | reverse complement strand
CACCTAGACTCCTCTGAGAAGGAGTTTAGAAAGCAAGGGGGTCCTTTCTGAACCTCGTGACTCAACGGGAGGGCACTCCTTATACCCTTTTCCCTAAACCCTGTATACATCACTCCAACTCGACCCTGACTCAGTTTCCCCTATCCGACCACTGTAAAAAAATCACTTCTCTCTGTGCCCCCCCACCCCGCCATTCACTGTGACAGTTGCACCTAAGCACCACTCTGACCCAATTCCCTTTCACATTCCCTTCACACAGTAAGTAATAGAGTGAATCTTGCCATCGAATTCTGTAAAGTCGCACCTTTTTACAAACTCATATTAAAAATCACCTTTCCCTCATATCTTTGTTGGTGATTCTTTGAGCGACCGTTAAACCTTAACCACTCTCCCCCGCGACACAGTGATGACTGACACTCTCATGCAGAATCCATGTTAAGTTTCTGTCTTAGATATCCACGTCTTGAAATATGTGACAAGTTCAGTGTTCCAGTTGAAGCAACATTTTCAAACTGTTGCATTAGAGAAAATAGCAATGTGACCAATTAAGGCTACATTCAGCACCAAATGTGCTGGTCTACTTAACCAAATTTTTATGTTTGTTAATAAGTCTGCTATGCTTAGTGGGATCCAGCTCATGAATTCTGAATGTGCAGAGCTGGCAATGCTAGGTAATGCATTCATCTTCCAGATGGAACACTAAGGAATCTTTTCAAATATTTAAAGCAGGGATCTTGACTTAGTTTTACAGACCTTTGAACCTCCAAGTAGAAAAAAGGAAATCAGTAAGTGTCCCTCAGAGAATTCCCCTGTTAAAAAGAAATTTTCTGCTGGTACGTAAGTGTTAAATCAACAATCCATCCTTCTCACTTCCCAGGTAAAGAGAGGTTTTGCGGATACACCAATCCTTTGAAGCTTTTACCCATGCCAGGTGTGTGCCAGGATTTTGAGGGAGCTTATAGAATGCTATATATTAGGAAAGCAAAGCATAACTTTTCATTATGTCTTCCAGGTAAGAGAACATTTCAAAGACAGGAGTCTTTCCAGAGAAATGAATCTTCTGTATGATTTCATTGAATTGTGGTTTATAAGCTACTAAACACAAATATCAGAAATAACTGATTGCCCATCTTCTTGAGTGCCACTTGTTGCTACATGTAAATGGAAAATGACAGTTATTAAAATTATTTTTCAATGGTGAATAAAGCATGGAGGTGACATTTTAAAGATGAATCTTTGAGCTGTAGTCTCATCATGAAAACTATTACAAAGTCCTTATTCCCGCATCAAAGTGTTTAGACTCAAATTGAGGTACTGAAAGACTGGCTATCCAGAGGTGTGGGAATTGCTAGGAAAAGGAGACAAAGGGTATCTCCCTTCTGTTATCTCAAATAAAAGACTGGATCCATAGGGCTCTTCCATGCTGAGTGTAAGTTTTTAACGTTAAACCACCTACTGAAATCGCCACCCCTTAAAAGACATAGAGAATAAGCACTAAATACCGAAAATGACATTCACATATACAAATGCAGTGAGTACACAGCTGCACCTTAGCCATCAAGGATTTTGTGGAGAGGAGTGTGATTCCAAAATTTTCCCAGACCTTTTACCTTTGATGATAATCCTAACCTGGGGAATCAAACCTCCCAAGGACACCTCCCGGTCGCTGTCCAGATTGTGATAGGTATCGATGTTGAAAGGGTCCTTGCATTGGCATCTTTGACTGGATCATTTGAGACTGCCAAAAGCACTATTTTTTTCAATTCCAGCTGTCCCACAGTTCTATATGACAACTCTATCAATGCAAAATCTACCACTAGTGATTTTCTTAATCTGCCTAGAAAACTTCTAGCTATCCTTTCTATGTACAAAAGACTATCCTATGCGCATTTCTTGATCTGCAGGAAAAAATATCTAATGACTATTTACCAGTATTTGTATTGTTTGGCTGATTCTGCAGTAAGGATCACCTGAGAGAGTCTCTGGAATGGTTAGATTCTCCATATAGGATGTTAAGCAACACACAAACCTACATATAGTCCCTAACAATTGTCTAGGGAGCAGAAGCTGCCTGGGGGAACCCAAGGGACAGCGGAAATTCTCACCATGAGAGCTTCTGTAACAGTTATCAAATGCTTTCTTGTGAAGGCACTAGTGAGTGAGTCAGTCAACTTGTCCCAAAATGATCTATTGTCTCCTATCAATCTACAGTCTCATCCTTGCCTAGAGTAGCCAGGAAGTTCCTGGGTCAGCTGAGCAAATAACAATTTAAGTGAACTAGGCGTGCACAGCCCCAGTACCTTGCTATATTTTACTAACTGTAGGATGAAACCGAATTCATCCTTATATCTTATTTATAAGTGAAAATTCATAGTTCTTGCCACAACGTCCACCTGCAGAATCAACCATCCCAGAACCCACCACTCACCAGGTGCAGTTGTCTTCACTGTGAGATGGGAGATCTTGATTGTCAGCTCTTGCTCTCTGATCTGGTAGAGGTTTGCGTATTTCACTGGGTCTCAGTATACATGGCTGACTTCTTGTTTTCTCCAGTAGTTTCTGGGTTTTATTTCTTCACAGCAGCCAGGAATGAGCCTTATGTACCCCCCAGGAATAGGGGTTATACATTGCCAAATTTATTTCTAATACACATGATGGAGAGTTTAATCGTTGTGGTGTATTTGCATAATATTGTAACTGTTAATATAGTGAGATCAAAGTGGTGCTGTGCCATGCCAAATTTAAGGCTTTAAGCAGTGCAAGTAGCTAGTCCTCCAAAGTACTTTATTGCCGCAGTGCTGTACCACTTTACAATGTTTACTCTTCACTCTAGCTGATTGTTTCCCTACTGTCATGCATGATCAGCATGGGCCTTGTGACAATTAACTGTGTTCAGTATAGTGGTGACACAACTTGCTATTTCTGTTCAGAAATACCTATAAACAAACAAAGGTTATATTGTTTAAATGCTATGATTCTCATTTTCATCAGAACTTTGCTGCTTTTCAGCATCAAGCTGAACTGGTAGAGAAAAATATTCAAAAACAGCTAAAATGAGGTGCTTGGAACTTCAAATTGTCTGTCATTCATACTTTTTCTCAAGCTAATAGTATTGCATATTATTGCATATTATTATATATTAAATAACATGTAAAAATAAAACTATTATATAGATTTTTTTTCTTGTATGATACTCCTCTGTTCCTCATTAGCAATTTTAATATTTTCTAGATCCTGTGGGGCTGAGGTTGTTATCGATCAATATTAGGAGATGCCTTTATATACAGTGTAATAATTAATACCACTTGAAGAGAAAACTTCCAAGAAAATTCCATGGATTTATAGTGCTAGGTATGATGGCTGGAAGCTGAGACTATTATGCCTTTCAGAGAGGATGGGACAATGTCATTTCAGAAAGAACTTTCCATGTTGTACGCTACAGGAATGTATATGGAGAAATAAAATCTTGTCATAAAAATTAATGCTATAGTGTAATGTATATACAGAAGAAGCTAAACTAAAAGCTGGTGAGCATAGATGTGGCAGGTTGGCCCAGGCTAACAACCAAGTTCCCACACAGCTGCTCACTCATTTCCCCCATCCTCAGCAGGACAGGGGAGAAAACAGGAAGAACAGGAGTGAGAAAGCTAGCGATTTGAAATAAAGACAAGTGAATCACTTACAAAGTGCTATTGTGGACAAAAAGATTCAACTTAGGGAATTTAACTAAATTTAATGCAGATTAGTATAAATAATTAACTAATGATTCAGCTATCAGAAAACTGAAAAAGACAAACATTTAAAATCACCTATCCTCCGCCTTTCTCAGGTTCACTTCATTCCAGGCACCTCTGCTCACCTCTTTGCTATGGTGAAGTCCTTTCAGTGAAGCAATGAGTGGCACAGAGGGCTGAGGTCAGGACATAGGAGTTTCTCTCTGCTACTTCTTTCTCACTTTTTTTCCTTTGTCTCTGCATGGGTCCTCTATGGGCTGCAGTCCCTTCAGGAGTGTTCCTACTCTGCCATGGAGCAGATAATAACTTTGTTATTTCCTCATTCCCTTTGTTGGTCCCCCCTTCCTCTCTTCACTCCCTTAGTCTCTCTGTGCTCCCTCCTCATTTTTTTTCTGCTCTTTCACAGAGGTACCACAAACTTTAAGGATTGGCTCAGCTGTGTCCTGTGCTGGGCCTGTTGTGGAGTCAGCTGGAAATGGCTGTGTCTGGCATGGGGCAGCTTCTGGCCTCTTGTCTCAGAAGCCACCCCTGAGCCCCTCTGCTACCAACAGCTTGCCATCTACCCCCATTGCAACAGCAAATTCTGAAAGGAGACATCTTTCAAAACAAGTAGGAACAAAAGAGTAAATCAGTGTAAAGGAACTATTAAATGAAAATTATTTTTTTTTCTTTATTTCCCACTTCTTCACCTGTTCAAACCGACCTATTATCTAAGAGATCTAAACAAGATCTAATTCTGATCAAATCTA
Source organism: Steatornis caripensis (assembly GCA_013398225.1). Classification (NCBI taxonomy): domain Eukaryota; kingdom Metazoa; phylum Chordata; class Aves; order Caprimulgiformes; family Steatornithidae; genus Steatornis; species Steatornis caripensis. Next base: position 85,946 of record VZSC01005249.1, on the reverse strand, counting down.
ACTTCTAATTTCATACTTTAATATGTTTCTTCTGATAATTGAGGGCTCTAGCGATATTGGGGTGCAATTTTGATCTGAACAATCGGTTTATAAAGAGTGGTACCAGGGGAATAATATCAAATAATAAAATAAAGTTATTACCAGTAATGTAACCACTTCCCAAAATTGTAGTACCCACAAGGGAGTTATGTTGTTCTTTTAATGGCAAACGAGATCAAAACCTTATAGCTTTATTACATCTGTGGAGATAGAAAAAGTATTTTTTCAATAACAGAGTGCATGTGGGGAGAGGATATAGAAAGATGTGCTTTGCATAGAATAAAACTTTTGGTTTCAAACCTGTGGCAGTTATTGCAGATCATTTTGTCAGCAAAATTATAGAGAACAAGTTCTTTAGATTCTGACATCAGCAGGTGGGAGAGTTTTCTTTGAACTCTTCTCTTCTTTATCTTTTAGCACACATATTGACAAAATAGTCAAAAGTTCCAATGCAGAGAAAGTTAATAATGTGTCCCTTTGGCTGCCAAAACTTGGGGCTAGTGACTGATTTCTGCAATGCAACATCAGCAGTGGTTAAAAAAGCTGTTTATAATACTAAAACACTTCACATCAGAAATTGCTCACTGTTAAAGTTGCCTGTTGCCGTTTGTCTTCTGGAGGATTTTATTTCACTCTTTTCAAAGGTCTGTGTGGAAAAAGTAAAGATAAATATTAAATTGTGAAGTGTAGGGATGTAAGGTATTTGAGACACTAAGCAAAATATTCAAGGACTCAGAAAAGTTTGCAGCCAATGTATACAGGTTAAACAATTTCTTGTATGTTTTGGTGATTTTCAAGTCTTAGTTCATATACGGGCTATGAATATATGCTTGGAAAAAGTACATCTGTTATACAACTAGATTACTGCTTCAGTATTTCTACTTATGCTAGCTCTCAAAAAAATCAAATTCAATGTATCAGGAATCATTCTAGTAAAAACTTGAATGCCCAAACATGTGAAATTTGGGAAACTGGATATTCCTTAGCATACTTGTAAAGAATAGACTGTACATGATACTCAATAACTGATTCAGGTGTGAAATTGATCGGTTCGGTTGCACTAGACTGGTAGGTAAGTAACCAGAATTATATATTTGGTGAGTTTCTGTACTTGATTGAGAAAACAAAAGCATATCCTAATATGAAATCACGATAGATGTGAGAACAGTAATAGGCTTATTGAACACTTCTATTTCATTAGTTAGACTAAAGAAACATGTTTCCTTCCATTTGTAGTTATGTTACTCATAAATCAACAGAAAAAAGTGAGAAAAATATGTTTGCACATTTCATGAAATAGGTTCCATTCTGCAAGACAGAACAAATATAGCCAAAATGTCATAGCAAAGAGTGAAACTATTAACAGTATATGGAATTCAGTAGCAATTTATTTTTAATAACAAATATGTCAGGTTCTCTTGATTTGAAAAAAGATGATGTTTCTCTTCTGGTAGCTGTGTAAACTTCAAGCTGATCCCCAACAATAACCTTTTTCTGCCCTTCAGATAATTATCTAGTCTGTAATTTCATTCTGTGTTTCTTTGATTGATGATCAAAACAAAGAAGACTCAGGCTGTTTGTAAACTGCTGCATGGTTTCTACAGTACATGGGAGAGTAAAACCCAGTGTTTACTTGGGGAATGGATAAATGTGATTGTGAGACTGGTTTTGAACATGTTGAAGAGGAAAATGCTATTTTAAGAGTTTCTTTTTGTTAGGTATGGAATTAAAGTCCTATAGTTGAGATTTGTGTTTTTCATAAGTCCAGACAGAACAATAAAATAAATTCTGAGTGAGACTAAAGGTCTTGTATATCATAGGTTGCTGTCCTACAGCAAGTCTAATGATCCTAGCTATTCACTCTACTTGTTTTAGGCATGGATTTAGGCATACTCTTAGCACAACTTCTTGGATATTTCTGGTTCTTTGACAGAATATGAGCACATTTGCATTTCTGAATCATAACTGGATAAAGTGGAAGGTAGCTGTTGAGCAGGCTGAGTAGCTGAAACAAGTATATTGCACAGGCGTAATACCATATTTGACAGAAATTACTGTGACCATTATACCCTTCATTGAAAAAAACTTGTCGGAAGAAATGCTATCAGTCACTAAATACTGGCCCATTGGCTTGAGTATTACGAGTAAGAGGATGACCTGAATTCCAGTCTCTGGAATAATTCTGGATTCCAACTTCTAGAATGACATAAAAAATTAGCAATATCATTACCTGTCTTAAAAAAAAAAAAAGACACGGTCAAACTGTTGTCTATACTAAAAAGGACTTACTCTTTGAATCCACCTAAGTATTATTATACAGATATATCATTATTGTATATTGATATAGTATTGTTATGTCGTTATTCAGTTATGTTTTGTTTGGGTTTTTTTACAGGAGTAAAACTTCAGGTAGGCCTTACTTGTAAGTAAATTTTGTATTTGTTCTTTCTGTGTTGTTTCTGACTGTCCAGCTCTACATGCACAAACATCAATCCATGCTTTAAAATTTCCTAGTTATCCTAGTTTAGGACAAAGGATACTGGAAAATTAAGAGTTATTTACCTTAAAAACTCTACCTTACTAATAACCTTTTTAGTGACAGGTATCTGCTGTTCACATTTTCTGGTCTAATGCTAGGACTTTAGCTGAAACACCTAAGTTAGCAACCCACCTGCCCTTGCTATCTCCATGGATGTTGTAGGCATCTTCAGAACATAAATGAATTATTTACCTCTTCCCATTACCTACAAAGATGTTTGTGCTTATTTTAAGCATAACAAGTTCATTGATCTCAGTCTTTGGGAAATCAAGATGGCAAAGAGTATGGCCAATATATTATTTGCAGCTAATATTAACACAATGGAAAGGGTAATTGGGAATGTTGTGACCTCAAATTGTCAGCAGCTGATCCAATGCTCCATATTACACAGAAGAAAAATTGTAACATTGAAAAATCCTATATCAGACCTGGGGGAGAAATTACTTTTTATATTTAATGATCTGAATGACTAAGTTGTTACTGATTTTTTAAAAGAACAGATCCTTCCAATCTCACAGTTCTCATATATCTTACCCTCCATTCTTCTATCCATGATATCTTTGACAGAGCACTGGAACAGGCTGCCCAGAGAGGTTGTGGAATCTCCTTCTCTGGAGATATTAGAAACTGCCTGGATATGTTCTTATGCGACCTGCTCTAGGTGCACCTGCTTTAGCAGTGGGATTGGACTAGATGATCTCCAGAGGTCCCTTCCAACCCCTCCCATCCTGTGATTCTGTGATTCTGGATCAATCTGAGCTTTTAAAGAAGTTGTTGTCATGACCCAAAAGGAGTCGTTTAGGATGACCTCCATCCCCTTGGGACCAACAACCATGTTCATGATACCCTTGAACTGAATTAAGGTGAAATGACACCAGCCAACCAATTTTATGATTTATTAATACAAAATACAAAGCATGTGGTTAAATATGATAATTCAATGGCGATAACTTAACTGGATAAACAACTACATCAACAAGTCCTGTGCCACAATTTGTTACCTAGATCTAGTCAATAAAACCAGAGACAGGAAGAGAGAGATAGAGAGAGATACAGAAAAGAGATTTCACCGCCCGTGGATCTAGCGGCATCCCGTCAGTCCTTGTCACTCGGTGTGTTGGTGGGGGGGGTCCCACCCATCCTTCTGGTGGTACTATTCTTATACAGTTCAAGTCCCAAAGTCTCCTCCCGATTCTGAGAAAATTCGTGCATATTCATGGTGGACATGATGAGGCATGGTCTGGTTCTGTGCAGGCTCAGTGAATCTCAGGTGGCCACAGGGGGACTACTTCGGTGGTCGCATCAGACGAGACCCTCCCCAAGGTCAGTGACCTAACACCCTGCACATGCACAGTCAGCAAAACCACAGTGGAAAAATGCTGTTTCAATCCTGTCTCTACAGAGCTGAAAACCAATGCCTTGTTCCATGAAGTCTTGCAACCCTTGAAGCAAAGCTTGCATCTAGGAACTCACCTAGATTCAGTTTGAATTCAGTTAGCTGGACTCCTAGAAGATGAGATGTGCTTAGAGCCCTCACACGCTAATGTTACTGCTTTCCTACCTGTGATACTGGCCATGTCCTCATACACTATGTCATTTGCAGGCCTAAACAAATAAATGAAAATAAATTTATTTTTTACAGGCTGAGGTTTTAAGTGATATGTAGGACATTTTGCTCTTGTTCTGTTTATAAAGATACCAATCTCAGCTCATTTCCACCTGAAAAATCTGTCACATGTATAACCTGTGCCCTTATCCTTATTATGTACATCCATCTGTACACAGCAGTATTTGGGCATGCTGACAGGTATTCCTGAAGTATAAATATCCAACTGATTTCTGCAAATAAAACCAGAAGTACTACTGAAAGTTATGTGATAATTTGGCCTAGAGCCTACATAATTAACAAACAATGTTGATTTGCTTTGCTGAGAAAGGCTATATTCTGAGGAGTCTTCGGGGTCCAACAAAGGCTAAGAAAAATTACGTGCTTGTTAATTGTTATAACATTAAATAACTAAATGTGGGTTGGAGTTTCATATCCTATTACTGCTGCTGATGTTATTGTGACAATCCCATTTAATTTGATTGCAAAAATACAATAAGTAATGAGGAAGTTAAAACACTTAGAAAAACAAAATTGTTAATACTGCGCATTCCAGGAGTCACAGTTCTCATTTCCTTTTACAAAAAAAAGAGTTCATCATGATCTCTGGATAATAAGAGCTACTGCCTACTTTTTCTAATGCAAGGAGAGACAGATTAATTTTTTAAACAGCACAAAAGGGTTGACAGTAGATTTGTGCAATCAAAGGAGGAAGAATAACAAAGATTTGCAAACTTTCTATTTTTGATGTCGGACAATCTCATTGCTGGATGTCAGGGTTTAAAGCTGGGCTGGCTATTAAATGGATGACAGATGCTTTCTATTAACCCTTTCCCTCCTCACAAGGGGAAGGGAAAAAGAAAAGGTAGAGTCCTATGGATCAAAAAGGTTAAGCCAGATTTAATATTAACAATAATAAAAAGGTATGATAATACAAATAGAAGAAATAATGAAATATATTTAAATATATACAAACCCAGTATTGAGCTTCCTGGTGATGATCACGTCACCTGGATGCTGCAGGGCAGGCCCTGGGAAAGTCCCAAGCTGGACTCAGCAGCAGATGGGAACTAGTTTCAGGAATGCATGAATCAGGATTGACGGCAAAAAAAATGGACGGATTCCTCCTTGNCAAGTAGAAGAAATAATGAAATATATTTAAATATATACAAACCCAGTATTGAGCTTCCTGGTGATGATCACGTCACCTGGATGCTGCAGGGCAGGCCCTGGGAAAGTCCCAAGCTGGACTCAGCAGCAGATGGGAACTAGTTTCAGGAATGCATGAATCAGGATTGACGGCAAAAAAAATGGACGGAGTCCTCCTTGGACACTGGCAATAGAAGAAGAGACCTTAACTCTAGTGATCCCTCAGTTTTATACTGAGTATGACGCATATGGGATGGAATACTGCATTTGGTCAGTTTTGGGTCACCTGTCCGGCCCACTCCTCGTTGCAGGAAGGCTGCAGGTGTGACCCCTTTTCTACACTGTCTTTTCTGTTGCATAAGAAAGTTAGCAGAAGCAAGTATTGACCTTGGTATTCACAGGAATAAGAATAAGAAAGAGCCTTTCTGCATACCTTTCATACAGTTACTCCAGCAATAATTATAAACATCGAGCCTTATAACTCCTAGAAGCAGACACTTTCTGAAAAAAGCTGTTACTTTCAAAGAGTGCAGTCTCTCAGTAAAGACTTAACTGAAAAGTAAAATTACCAAAAATAAAATTGGTTCTGTCCTAGCTCAAACCAGGACACTGGAGAAGCATTGAGCAGCACCTGATATTTCAATCAGACAAAAAATGTGGTAATCTTATGGCAGTAAGGTTCTTCAGATGCTTCCGTAAATCTTTGGTCACTTTTTTCCACTGCTGAGAGACTTTCATGATTAGGTCACTCAAACTTTCCTGACAAAAAATAAGAAATAAAAAGACACATGCCGAAGAGGCAATTGGAGAAAATGATGTATACGTCAGGATTTGTCCAAGTCCAAGTTTAAGGAAGTGAGATGACTCTAGGATGATGATGACGACACATACTGTCATTGTGAAAGACAGGAGTAACATGTGAATGACATGGGAATGTCCCAGGATAGCAAAAGTGCTATTCATGCTGTTTATGAGGTGGCTTCCTCGTTGCTTTAAAACTAAAAATCTCAGCATTTCTTAAATCTTAATTTTATTTTTTTTCCTTCCAGAACTTTGTATTTGGGACTGTAGCCAAACTTTAAAAGGCTTCAAGGGCTTTCAAGTTCAGACGTCAGACCACTTTTATACATTGATTAAGATCAATCTTAAAAATAATTTGCTTGTTATTGTTTTGTCCTGATGTTCCTATTGAAAGGCTGCTATAGATCCTCAGTGCTTTACTATTTTGAAATCTTCAGCGAATTTCTAGTTTAAATGTATTAATGGCCAGTAATTTATCCTTTAAACTCAAATTGTGTTTCCTCCTTTTCTTCTCCTTCTCTCCTTATTTCATAATCATATCCTTTGAATGTGTAAGACAAAGGCTTTTGTCTTCTTTGGTAAGATGCTTTTTATTCCTCTATCATACTAATTTTTCTTGGTCCACAGGCATGTACAGGACAAACACTATTTTTTAAAAAATTTGTTTTATGGATAAGATCTCACCAGGACTTCTAAAGGTAAAACTAACAATTTTCTGCTTTACTTGTAACCTAAGATATAAGGAATATCTAGTATTCTACTCTATATATTCTGAAATAACATTTAACTTTTTTCATTACTGAATTATTTGGAAGTTTATAAACTATCATAAGATGATGTAACACCAGAATCTTTTTACACTAGTCAGTTCCGATTAATAAGTTGGTAGCACCAGTTCTTATTAATTCCCAAGGGCATGATCTTGCCCTCTGTAATTTATCTCATTTTCTATTACTCTGATCGTCACATTTATGTAGCTCTTGACACATGATATCTTAATACTCTTCCAAATGTTTTCCATGTTTACTTTATCAACAACTTCACAAACCACTGCAGGCTAATTTGAATTCCTCTTATCTTTCAGAACTCAAAGTTTGATTTTTGATTGTGACGCAAACAAGATATAGAATAAGGAACCACTGAGATAAAGAAGAAATAATTGGAAATTCCTCTTTTTTGACAATAAAGAAAATTATTCTGAAGTAGACATAAATTAATTACCATTTGCATCTGACCACTGAAGGACCTAGCTCTTCCCTGTGTGAACTGGGACATGATAAATTTTGATTTCTTGTGTCAGAAGTGCTTGTTGTGAGATTAAGCAAACTTTTAACCACAGCTTTCAATGAAAAGTTTTCAAAAGTATCTGGAACTATTAAAGATGTATAAGACAATGGTAAGATGATAAATCTAAAATAATGACTGAGCTCTGAAAAAAAGGAAAGTGTATTAATCCAGACTGTGTTTGATCATAATTGAAAGCCAGGAAGTCAGACATGAAACAGAACCATTTCCACTGCAGCTGACAGTTCCAGTGACTAGATATTAACAATTACGTTATTTATTTATTCATTATGTTCATTAATTATTGACTCTTTCTTAGTGCAGTATCTTACAACACCCATGTGTAACTTCTCTATGGTGAGAGAATGAAACATGATTTTACTAAGTAATTTGTGATTTACATTAATGTTTCTTAATGAATAGCTGTTTAACATTTTTTAATTTAATATTATGTTATTTCTTTATTAACAAGACACTTGATTGTTAGCTTGACAAATTGTTAGCTTAACTCATACAAAAATGTTGCAGTCAAAGTTAAATGAAGTTTGTTAATCTGAATCTGTTGTTACTGCTTTTATTAAAATGGGTTAAAATTCATTTTTATTAGCAAATACGCTACTAAATATGCTGTTCGTGTTTTTTCTACAAAGAAATATTTGACAGAAGACAAAACAAAACTCCAGTAACTTTGACATATGTATTGTATTTATCATGTGTTCAAAATGAAAAAAAAATATTCCCTATGGCACCTAAATATACACAGTATATGTTTCATGCAGAAATTCTTAACAAGTTACGATTTCAAATTATGATGTTTTATTTAATGACAAAACTGACTAGAAGGATCTAAATTCCCAAATAAGAAAATTTCCTTCGGTTTTGACTTGTTTTATGGATTTCTTCCCTTATTCTTTGACAATAGATTCTTATAATTTAGATGATAGTAACTTTTGGATGTTTGTTTATACTAGGCTGCTATTCAAGATAGGTAATACAGGTGTTAAATATTTCAGTGCTAGTTTAGTGATACACCTGATAAAACAATTTGATGTCTATTTCTTTCATCTGCCATCTCTTTTAAAATTTGAAGTTCTATATAGTCGTCTTTCTTGCACTGATATTTTATTTCAACATCTGTTACTACATAGAAACTTTACTTTTCTTTCTAAAGACAGTCATTACCATCTTACTTGGACAACAAAATCTGATTCTTCACATATACAATTAATATTGCAGTTCAGTTTCATCATTCATTCCAAAACCATGCAAAAGAGTCTTAAAGTATCAGAGAAGTTTATTCCAGTTTGCAAAAGAGAATCAGACTTTTTTAATATCCTTCTTCTAATATTTTATTTAATATCCTACCCATTATTTACATGCAACCTTTTATTTCCAGATAGTTACATAAAAAAAAAAATCACCTGTAAGTAAGCATTAAACCTCTACCCTTTCTCAAGGTTTCTTAGCTTGCTGTGATGCATTGATAAATGAAGTTTGTGTTTTTATGAAAAGTTGTTTCCAAACAATTGATTATAATAGTGTTGCTTAAGAAGAACTTAAAAGGAGTTGTCCAGAAGAGTACTGGATTTATTTTCAAAAAATTTTTTTACAAAATTTCATTTGCAGTGAAGAAAAATAATAGTCCTTAAACATGACTGTGAAAATTGAAGAATCAATCTATTCAGGGTTTTTTTTTAATTATTATTTTCCCCTGGTTTATGGAGACAGAACATCTGATTCATATACTTTAAAACAGTAAAGTTCCTTCACCTGGCATCCTATAGAAATTGCAGCAAAAATTTCCTTATCACATTTTAGAACATTTTACTTTTTCACACATTCTCTTCACATAAGCCTTGGCTGGCATCCACACACAAATAATGAACATTAAGTGAGGATCGAGACGGTTGCTGACCAAGAAATTTTTAGATTTTAGTTTGAACTTGAACTTTCAGATGGTGATATTGCTACTTGGATATCACACAGTGAAGACTTAAGTAATTGGAACACGTTCTTAAAAATTCAGAATTTTAACTTCTGATTTTATTTTACTCAGTTCTGCTTTGTATGTCCATAGTCTGAGAATTATCTGAAAGAAGATGCAGTGGTTTTCTCTTCTGTCAATTTTGAAAGCTACTCTAGGTTCTCCTAATAATTCAGAAGTACATGAAATAAGATTTAATTACATTCACCCATTAAATCTTGTTGTAAATGGCTCTAAGCATGTGGAAAGCTTTAAAGGTTTTGATTATTATGTTGATAATACCTATCAGTGTACAGATTATGAACTGGATACTATAAATCATTATTTCAAAAATGATCTATGTAGCAAGAATTTCTTCCATACCCTGCTTTTTCTAAGACACAAAAGGAAGTGTCCTTTAGGCACAGTATCTTCTCATGAAGAACATCACGTAGAGAGGATCTAGGAAAGAAAGAGAGATGCATCTAAAATGTTACATAATTATCCAGAATTACGTGTAAGCTTTCTAAAGTCTTCTGTCCAAAACTGCAGTATTCACAGCTATTTAAGGTCTGAGAAGAAATTCTTTAATACATTTGTGTGCATGTGTGTGTGTGTACAAAAGTAAATGCTTAACTTGATCACAAAACTTACCCGCGTCATGTTGTTCACATAGTATGTAGTAGGTACCTAGAATGATCTAAGTAAGAATTAAGAATGTAAAAATAAGTAGTTTTGGAATAGAAAATGAACGTGCATACACATAGGACACTTTCTTTGAATCATTGCAGTATCAAGCAGAGTAAAGAAGTTACACTGAAGTGAATAAATTTTAAAGGACAAAAAGCAAACAAATTATAATTTGTTATAGGAGCTAGTCAATCATACAGAAATATGTGCATGGAAATAGTTAAATAAATTCTTTCCTAAGTCTGAAGTAAATTTGCATTGGCAGATGATCATAATTTGACAGATCTTTAATTTGAATATCTATCAGTTGAACTTACATGGGCATGAATCTGTGGCAGGTGCATCCTCTCTGACCTGAGCTAGGGGCTTTCCCACTTTTGAAACCTGATTCTTTCACGCACTTTCTTTTCTTTTTTGTGAATTTTCATTGCTTTTTGGCATGCTCATGCTGGCTGTTGCCAGGCGCACAGTCCCTGGAAGGTGGGTGCCCCAGTCAATCAGAACTGACCACAGGTCAGGCTCGACTAGGGTATAAACCGAGCTCTGTTGGAGAGAAGAGTTGAGTTGGTCCGCCTCAGAGAAGCGGGTCTGCAGTTGCGGACTCTCCGCTTGGGTTGGGATGCTGCCCAAGGTAACTTCCCTGGGATTCTGAACCTTCCATCTTATAAGTGAGTCAGGGTACATTTTGGATCATCATTTTAAAAGATCGTTTGTGAAAACTTAGAAATTCTTAAGTTGGCTGTGAAGTATCATTCCCACCTGGCATCCTAACTTGTTTACTATTGTATGTCAGAATGCTGAGTAATTTTGTTTAGAATAAATCTCATTTTGAGTGTCTGCCTTTTCTATTTGTGGGTGCCTCCATGCCAGAATCACTTGTGTAGATTACATTTAAATCAGTGTTCTGTTTTAAAAGAAATTTTCTTATTTGTGCACATAGTTCTATCATTCTGCTTGGAGAAGATAGCTGATAAATTTTCTTCACTGAATTACTTAATGGAACTTTTCAGACCTTTGAACTGCTGTAATGCCTTTCAACTGTATTGTAATAATATGATGACCTGTTTCTTATTTTAATTCAATTTTATATTGATTAGTATTACATTTAATATTTTCATGCTCTTAATATATTAAAAATGATTCACTCATTTATTGCTTTAAAAAAAGGTCAATCCGTCAGTCTATAAATAAAAGAATGGTGAACACAAACTTTTAATGTTTTTCTCATATTTTTACATAAATGACAATCAATTCACAAAAGCTTTCTTGAGCATGAATCCACACTTGAAAATCTCAGGAATCATGTTGAGACAAAGCATAGAGACCAAGAGAGTACTAAAAAGTGGTACAAATGTAAAACATAGCCTTTAATTAAATAGTTAATTTAAGATTGTTCTATCTAATCTTTCTACTTTTATTTCTTCTTTTTGCCTTTTGTTTAAATTGACTTCAGGTTCAGTAATATTGATTTCACTTCCAAATTCAAAGGCTTAAAAGGATTCAAGAAATGTCTTATTCTCTACCATAGTCTCATTTCCAGGAACTCCAGGTACAGTTTCAGGAAGAGCTGCTGCAGCCTACTGCAAGCACACTAAGGAAAGGAAGCTTCTATGCTTGCTTTTGAAAGCCGGCAAATAAGCTGTCTAACTACATGAGAGAAAACGTAAGCACTAAGAAGAGAGTTAAGGCACAGGGTGTCTGTAAAAAAGGTAAAGTTTGAATTAAAAATGCATATTGGAAACGTTGTCCGATGGTCAGAAGGTTTTTTGTGTGTCTCCTTCACAAAAGTATTTGCATACTGCAGGTATTAATTGCTCTCAGGAGTGAGGATGACAACTAGCAGATTAAGGTGAGGTGGTAGTAAAAGACAGCACTTATGACTTGATAAATTGAGAATGCTTATGCGTTGTGCACTAGTGGAAGCATTTTAAATAGATGTCTGATTTAAAGATTTCCAAAATTGCTCACATATGATATAAACTATCTAAAGAGAAAAACATATTTTTTCTTATTGTTCAAGCTGTATTGGATAAAAGCATAACTAATGTGCAATAGATTGACTTAAAAGGCATGTCTCCGCAGAGTTCCAAACTGGAATTTAAGTAAATGCTAGTTCTAGAATTCTACAGCCAGTGCTCAACAAATCCTTATTGACGTTAACAGCTTCAAATGATACATTCTATTAATGGCTAGATTTAAGTTTTAACTTTACTAGTTTTCAAACTTAGAGGTTTTTATCAAATCTTTTACTCAAGCAAGAAAATGACATTGCTAATAGCATTAATCCGATCCTCCTACAGGAGAGCCTCTTAGAAAATCTTTATCATGATGAAAAATAATCCCCAAGGTGAGAAGCTGAATATTGACTATTTTGTCTAAAGAGCGATCAAAAACATTTCATCTCTCTTCACTAACATTTTTTTCTATGTGGATACATTAGCTGAATGTACGTGTACAAAAGTAATGAGGTTACTTGTCTTTAAACCTTTCTTACCAAGTAAAGAGTGTGGCAGAAAAAGGGGCAAAGATCATGCAACCAGAGCCACTAACAAGCAGAGAAAGTAATTCTGCAGAAATAAAGTATTATCAGGAATATTTTATTATCAGCATGTTCCAGACTACTGGTCCATCCTGGGTGCAGCCATTTATCTGATCCTGTTCAGAAGGAGAGAAAAGAAAACCGAAAGAACACATCAAGCTAACAGCAAGCCCAGGGATGCTGAATGAAGTGCAGTATTCTTTCCTTACCTCTGAGGACAACAAACTGAAGCAATGAAAATTGAAACTTGGTCAAGGTCTACTGCCAGAACTGTGGCTTTCTAAAATCCTGTCCTCTCCAGGGCCTTGCATCAGATAACCAGAAGGAATGAGTATGCAAGGACAGAGGATCATATGATCCCATTTCCCACATGAAGCTGCATGACGGCAAGATTTGATGAACATACATCTTTCAACAGTTAACTCTGACAATATTTACTCACTGATACTCTAATAGCCATATTCTCTTACTTGTAGACTATGATTGTCACAAATTGTATATGCTCAAGTATTTGAGTCCCTAGTTTTTCTAAATATGAAGTGGCTCTGAGGCTAAATCTTATATATTTTAAGACCAAGTCTGCCAAACTTCCAGTCATTGGATTTCACGATGCCTTTGCCAGAAAGTCTGAAAATCCACTACTAGAAGATATTTTTCTTAACTACCTATTCCTGATGAACAAGTCATCTATGGGTATTTTTTAATAAAATGTCTTTAAGTCTTACATAGTAATGCCTGTCTTCCAGCAGTAGTTGATGTGGATCTTATTTGAAATCTTAAGTGCACCAGATCACAAGCATCTGTCTAAGTTTTTATAAGGAACATGAGTGAAGCAACTGAGCTTCTGTCAGTGTTTCCACACTACTCATAAGCACTGTGACCCCACTTCAGGCAATGTTCCTGCCATTTTACGGTCTTTTTAGTTGTATTGAATTGAATATAGGATTGCAGCAGTTCTCCTTACATGACCTCTATACTAAAAAGATCCCTTCCTTTCTGGTGTTTGGCTCTACATTTTTTCACAAGCACTGTTAAGTAAGAATTTATGTTTTACAAATTTTAATCAATATAAAATTTATATAAATGTAAAGACTTATTCTTTACTCTTAAATGCAAAATTTGCAATCACTTGCATTTAGCTGTACTAAAAGTGGAAAAACGAAAGTTTTATTAGCTTTACTTACGAATACTTCCATCATCAGCCAGTGCCATTTACCAGCCATACTAGAAAGTTACCATATCATACAGGTCACAGATAAAAATTTGGCAAAAATACGCCAGAAGATAATTTCAAAATATATTCCTTATCATTATATTTCTTTGCTGGCGTATTTGGAAATGCAGTTAACAAGCCAGTTTTAAATTACATCTGCTTAATACTCTGATAATTATGTATAGTGTGATATTTTGTAATCAAAATCAAATGTGTACTCAAAGACCTTGGTGAAATCAAAGTNCCAGTGCCATTTACCAGCCATACTAGAAAGTTACCATATCATACAGGTCACAGATAAAAATTTGGCAAAAATACGCCAGAAGATAATTTCAAAATATATTCCTTATCATTATATTTCTTTGCTGGCGTATTTGGAAATGCAGTTAACAAGCCAGTTTTAAATTACATCTGCTTAATACTCTGATAATTATGTATAGTGTGATATTTTGTAATCAAAATCAAATGTGTTACTCAAAGACCTTGGTGAAATCAAAGTATATGTCAACATAGTACTATTTATCGGCCAGACCTGCAAATCTATCAATGTAAATGTTTTGAAAAAATCTTCATTCTATTATGATTTCATCATTATGCTACAGAGTTTGTATACTGCTTTATAATTCCTGATAAATTTCTCTTATACTTAAAAATTTCTATGAACTCCCACTATCTTCTTTCACGATTTCCATTTCTTCAGAATTTTCTCAGATTTCCTGTACTGAGTGCAAATTAAAGCTAGTGGATCAAATAATCTTTCTAATGTATACTACATTTCAGAATAATTGAATTAATT
>VZSC01005249.1:35662-63531 GCA_013398225.1 Steatornis caripensis | reverse complement strand
CTATACATAAAAGTAATTATATCTTCTGTTAGAATCCTAACTTTAACTTTGTGACATCATTTATACATCTGGTAAATTGACAAATTTAGATGAGATGATTAAAAGTTGAGAGAAAACCTGGATTATGCATGCTTAATGCTATGAACTAAATAATCTTCAGGGAAAGAATACCAAATTCTGAGTGTCGGAGAGCCTTAGGAGAAGAACAGCATACATTCTTAGTTTAACAGTTGGGACTACCTATGGTTTGTTTATTTTAAAATCATATTTTTAAACACATTCAAAACTGTACTCAAGGTGAAGATCCCTCAGAATACTTCATACAAGATCGATATCTACTACCTCTAAAATGGATGGATGATTCAGACCTATAGTCTAGAATCAGATATGGTATAAATTTGTGTTTCTGATTTAAAATTAAAACATTGATTATAAATTTTCAGTGCATTTTTGGATAAAGTTTGTATCTAATGAAGGGATTGAATTATACTTTCCACAGTTAATGTAAGCAAATGAAAACAGTTGAGAGGGAAAGTTTGGGAATCCACTGAGTGGAACTTCCGAATATTTTTGTTTTTTCATGTTTAACCATTTTTTTCTTGCATTACATCAGAAAACAATAAGTCATTCTGTATTTTGTATTCTGTGTATAGATCTGTACCATTAATTTAAAAAATGTGCAGAGAACAATGAACATGTTCCCATTTTCCTAGGGATGATTACACTGTTTGCTCTACAAAGCACAGGATATATTTTGGGCATGGATGATATAGACCCAAGTGCCAGCAAAGGTCTGTTTTTGTGTGTATTCATAGGAAGAAATGCAGAGTAATATATTCTTAAACAGAATAAAGTGTGGCTGTAGTTGAGAATGATGGATAGAGAACTTTTTATGAAAGATCAGTTCTGAGTGAAAAAGATGGAGGCTTCAGTTCTCATAAATGCTGCTACTTGGATGAGAAAAACTGTATTTGCTGTTTGTGATAAAGCAGCTGACAGCCCTGTAAACACAACACAGTTCAGAAGTGAAATATATAAAACATGATAACGTTAACTTACATTTGTACATGAGATGAGACAATATCTCTATTGTAACTATGTTTCTTATATAAAAACAAGCATCTCTCTCAGGGAAGCTGATTATTTCTGAGCACTGAAGAGATGTAGAAAGATCCATTGACATTACTTTAAGCATCTGTAATCCATTTTTTACTCTTGTTTCATTCCATGCGCTTACTGTCTGTATATGTTTGTTAGGATTTTTTTCTTTGGTATTTTTAAATTCTTCAGACTTTAATTCTTAGAAAACCTGAGAGAACAAAGTCACCCATGACTACCAATATAAAGGGCTTAATTCTCACTTAGACTCTTCTGTAAATGAATAAGTGAGAATTATAGTAAAGTCTTTTGAAGTCAGTATTTTTCAGATTTGTGAGAAGATCATAAATAAGACAGTAACCTACTTCACTGTTTTGTTTTGAAGCGGGCTTATGTCTCCCTTGTGAAGATTTTTTTAACCTTAATCTCTGGCAATCAAAAGGTATTAAGTGACAGACCTCCAATCTCCTTTGAGTGGGCTAGGCTGAGTCACTAGCCACAATTGTAAATAAAAGGATGTTGTTCACAGGAAATCTGATGTTATCTTGAATAAGTGGTTCAGCAAATTGAAAGGAGGCCGCTGGAAATGCAATACCACAAATTTCCAAAGCAGAGAGGAAAATGGAGTTTTACAGCTTTGCATAGGGGAGGAAGAGTATGATAGAAATGATTTCATAAGACTTCTTCTCCTTTATAGACATAAAGTTTAGTTATCTAAAGCTGAGAGAAATAGAAGGTAATGAGGAAATGAAAGTCTGAAAATTTGCCTGCTAGAGGAAAACTTCAGCACTTTACTGACTTAATACTTTATACTGACTTTATTCTTTATCTTTATTTCATTTTGAGGCATTACCAAACAGATCTATATTTTTTGGTTGAATGTATTTTTATATTCTTTGTGAGCTGTTAGTAAGCCCAGGAAAAAGGGGAGATTTGACTATAAATACTTTTTCCACTTTTAAGGTATCAGAAGACTATGAATGGTGTATGCCCATAGGATCATGCTGTAGTATGAAGAAGTGGGCTCTTAAAAGTAGTATTTCACACTTCCTTTAACGAATTGGTGAGATCCAAGGAAGAGAAGAAGTTACAAATGAATTAGCATACACCCTTACACAGAGTAATGTCCTCAACTCTGCTTTGATTATGGATTCCTAAGCTAGGAACAAAACACAGGAAGACAGAAAATACTGTTCTCTGTCACTTATCTTGAATAAGGTATAAAAGCCTTGAGTTTCGACAAATACAGCTGAAGGCTAGAGGTTTCAAAAGTCTGAACTGCCAACATTTCATTAAAAACCATAGTTACAGAAGAAATTATCTCTCCTGGTGAAAGAAGGCTGTAAAGTGAACTTCATAGTTATATTTTCTGTTTGATCTACTGGCTGTCCAGCAGCACACAGAATCACAGAATGGTAGGGGTTGGAAGGGACCTCTGGAGACCATCTAGTCCAATCCCCCTGCTAAAGCAGGTGCCCCTAGAGCAGGTTGCACAGGAATGCATCCAGGCAGGTTTTGAATATCTCCAGAGGAGACTCCACAACCTCTCCAGGCAGCCTGTTCCAGTGCTCTGTTACCCTCACAGTAAAGAAATTCTTCCTCATGTTCAGGTGGCACTTCCTGCGCTCCAGTTTTTGCCTGTTGCACCTTGTCCTGTTGCTGGACACCACTGAAAAGAGTCTGGCCCCATCCTCTTGACACCCGCCCTTTAAGTATTGATGAGCATTGATGAGATTGCCTCTCAGTCTTCTCTCAGCCTTTCCTCATAAGAGAGATGCTCCAGTCCCCTCATCATCTTTGTGGCCCTCCGCTGGACTCTCTCCAGTAGTTCCCTGTCTCTCTTGAACTGGGGAGCCCAGAACTAGACACAGTACTCCAGGTGTGGCCTCACTGGGGCAGAGTAGAGGGGGAGGATCACTTGCCTCGACCTGCTGACCACACTCTTCTTATTGCATCCCAGGATACCATCAGCCTTCTTGCCCACAAGGGTACATTGCTGGCTCATCGTTAACACATAGATCTTGGAGACTGGTAGAGCATGCATTGACTCTCATTCTGCCAGTTCTCAGACTACACTAGAGAGAGCTGGGTTTTAGGGTGAAATGATATTTCGTGCAAACTAAAGATCAGGGAAAAGAAAAAGGAACAGAGCTTGGTTTATTTCATAGGAAGGTCTAGAAAATAAATTTATTTTAAGTCTATTGTTCATACAATAATATATTGATTTGAAATTTGCACAATTTCCTGGAATATATTTTCCAGAAGTACCAGGTCAAGTCATTCCAGGGGCTTAAGTGAAGAGAGTGACTCTGTGAAGCTCCACACTCAGGATGATTCTGTGATGTTGCAGTGATGTAAAAACCACAACATTGCTAGCGTGACGCTGATTTCATGAGCTGAGAATCAAAGATTACATGTGGGAAGCCAGATTCTCATCTCAGTTGCGGCAAAGTGTAACTTCTGTAGAGTTATTCTAGCTTTATAGTGGCCTAATCAAGATAAAATTCTGATCTGGTTCCTCCCAGAATTAATCATGTGCTGGTTTTGGAGCTCTAATAACTGTGCTAAAATGTCCTGGGGCAGAGAGAGGGGGAAAGTTGTTCTCATCCTGTTACCACACCTCAGTTCAACTGCTGCCATGAAGATGCTGAAATGTAGTTAATACCCAGTGAGCTCTAGCCAGAGACTCAGAATGTTTTATGTTTCCTTGACAGTCTCTGATTGCAAAATAACAAGGACTTCTTGTTGCAGTAAGCTTCGACTGAGGAGCACACAGCACTTATATTTCCATCTCTTATGACCTTCTTTCTCAGTGTTACATCCATCATCGAGAAGGGAAAAAATACCCACAACAACCAGACATTTTTGAGCACTCAGCAGGTGAAACAAGTTCTTAAACTGGGTGTTAAGACAACTCTTTATTTTTGTGCTGCGTGTCTCTCTCACTCCCCCCTTCCTCCCTCCCAATTCTTTTTTGAAAGACAGTCTTTTGATTTAGTTTTGCAGGCAGCTGTGGTGAAAGCCATGCTATGCTTTTACTGACATTCTATCTAGTACAGATCCAAATGAAAAAGACTATGTTTAAAACAGCAACTCAGGAATACTATCACATCTACCTACTCATCCAATGAAAATAAAATGATCAATAATGACTATTTCATAGAAACTTCAGTAAGTACAAGAAAACAGCTGTAGGAGTAATGCCATATGGGAGTAACACAGTAAACCAGTGAAGGAAAACAATAAAAATATGTAAGGATGAGCTTGCTTACCAATAACTTCTGAGGGGAATACAGTTATGATAGTAGTTAGGATCATGAAAGTACTTCTGTATGTGCCTGCATGAGTTTCTTTCTTTTGTTTTTGAACATGAACTAGGACAAGATAATAAAATGATCATAAAATTAACTTTTACATTTAGTAGCATTTGTGTTATGCATATCTTTGACTGATGCAAATGCACTTTGCACTGATTTTGGGTTATTTGATGTTGCCTAATTACTCTGCAGTTTTCTCCTCTTCTTTTCCTCCGTGTATAGTTCCACCTTACACATTTTAACTTTGCAGAACGGCAATAGTTTTTAAGTACCCTTTTTCTTTTGTACATTCTGATTAATTCCTTCTTTGTGTTTTGTCTTTTCAGAGTCTTTCACACAGTAATAACAGTCTGTCACTCTTGAGTTTCTTTATAGTAGATCTTCAATCTTGATTTTTTGTACATAGAAATTACAAGATTTTCCATCTACCCAATTTTCTCCTATCATGCAAAGGAGTTTGAAGTATTGTATAAATCCTGTAAATGGATTTAGGTGTCATAGATTTGTTATCTTTGAATCATCTACATAATCATAGAAAGGTTAAATGACACAGTTATCTTAATAGCTCTGGGGTATCTTTCTAGCTGAGATTGTAGAATCTAAAGTCAGGATTTGTGGTAGTCATGTGGGGGCTATATTAAATTAAGGTACCTTTAACGTACACAAAATAAACTGAAAACTCTTCAAGGCAAGGATCCTGTCTCCCTTTCTAGTTTTTAAGTGTTTTGATAAATGGAAGCCATAAATGAGTTCCAGCATACATTCAGGTGTTTTGCTGTATTGTGGATAAATGTCCATGTGTGCTTTTGCCACCATAACCTAGTTTCACAAAAAGATTATATTGTCTTGCCCAGGAATCGTGACTTCTCTTCCTCACTCTGTCTGCTTCTCTGCTTGTGTATAACTGTTGAAAGCCTGATGGTATTCATCCATTCAATATAGACTGTTGTGTCCTACAATGTCCTTGAGAAGTCTCTTTAAGAGGGTAAGTCCTTATCTGGCTGTCATATTATAGTGTCTGAGAAGAGGTTTAGGCAATTCCATCACCCTGCAAAAAATTGAGGAAAACAATGAAAAGGACTACACTCCACATAATGACGTTTTATGGATTGTGCTTAACCAATTCTGCATGTGGTCATATGTCCATATGACATCTCTGTTCCTCCTGTGACTTTTCTCCTTACAATAAATTGTTCAGATGTCTGATCTCTTAGAAGTCATAATGCAAAATTATATATCTATTATAGATACTATAATACAGCTGTTTTAAATGTTTACTGGTGTTAGGATCTTCTTCACCTTCTTGTATGTACCCAAACATATAAACTGTAGTATCATACAAATCCAGATATTATGCTTATACTTTTGAAAATAAGTTATCAAGGGAACTTGATAGGTATTGGAATCTGATTATTTCTAATATTAAATCACTCAAAATGTGCCTGGTGCTGTCTTGGTCCAGGCCGACAAGTACTTTCCTAAACAATTCCTGAGCACAGTGTGGGGGTTATCATGGAGAAGGAACAATTTCCAGTGGATTGTCTTCATGCATCTTCTACCCTTTGGAGGATGAGTGCTGTAGGTTATATATGCAGAACTTGCTATCCCATTTGACCTCAGTGCCAGGAAACAACCTGAGCACATTTAGTATACCTGTAGATACACTCACTCCTTTTCTGACCCAAAACATACTGAAATATTTCCTAGAGAAAGGAAGAGCTCCAATACGTGGAACTGAACGACTGCTTCTGAGTACTGCGGGTGGGTGCTTAGGCAGGTGGAAATTGGTAGTGTGAATTTGAACACAGCTGTGAAAACAAGGAGTTTCATCCTTTAGTTTTGAATGTGTTAACTGATGTGTTTGGAGAAACAAATGAAAATATTCATGTTTTCAAGTACTTACTCCCTAATTTATTTAAAGTAAGGGATAATATGCACTCTTAACTTCAGAAGTTAATTTGTTCAAGATGATAAATACTACTCGGTAGTAGATATCCTCTTAATTTTATTCAGCTCTGAGATTTTGAGGAGACCAAAATGTCAACCTTTTCCTGGCTCTGCATAGGAAATACCTGAAGCAACTTCCTAATCATCATATTGTTACAAGTAAACCACATTTTGAAGTACTCACTGGGCACTGTTCTGCTTGGATGAATTACTTGAATATAATGAGTTCCAGAAGCTGGTGGGTTATTTTAAAGAGGGGAAAAAACCCTAAACAATCCCCCTCCCCCACCTCAAGAAAAAAATACAAAGAAAACCCTAGTAGTCTCAGACCATTCATTTCAAATCTTAATGCCCACTTGTGTATCTAGCTAAGCGTAATTATACAAATATTAACAAGAAAAAATCTGACAAGGTGAAAGTTCAACTTGACTGTTTTATTCATGTTACTCCTGATTCTTCACCTCACTTGCACCAGTTTTTCTTTGCTTTGACTCTGTTGATGAGAGTTCAGTCACACTGGCATGGAACCAGTTTAATGAGGTAGATGATTATGCCAACAAGATTCTTAAAAAAGAATCTCTTAAGAAAGTAAGTTAAGCACTTTAATTAGGGGATGCTAGAATTTGTTACCCAGGCAACCTCACCCAATACCTCCGAAAGCGTTTTATGATAGCCTGTCATTTCCTGAACCCCATAGGACCCATGATAACTTCAGTGTAATAAGTAGGTAGCAACCCTGAAATGAGGCTTGTATGTGGTTTCTTATATCTTTTCAAGGCAATCCCACTGTATTTCCTGAAATTCATTGAAATGCGTCCTGAAATTCCAAACTGTGTTTGCCCTACCATGTCAATTATGATTGTACTCTCTCATCTAGGACAACGTTTCACAAATAACGACAAGCCTGAACCAATAATTTGTTCTGTGGTCTTGGTTGTGCAGCACATCTTAGGCCTGTGGGTATCCAGCCATATGTTAATACAGACTGTTACCTTTTCTGGGTACCCACTCTCCCATTGACATCAGGCATAGGTGTGGATGATTACCACTATGTATATTAAGCTTTGGGCTTGTGTAAGACACCAAAAATGAGAACTAAATTATTGTCAAAAAAAGTGAGCAAGGGGCTTGTCCTATAACTTCATAAGAATATCATAGAAAACATGTAGCTGAGGCAGGAGTTGCATTGGATTTTGTTTACTTAAACCAAGAGATTTAAACTTTTGCTTCTGCAGTTCTGCTTTATTCTCTAACTCCTAATATCTATAGAAAATGAAGTATTCTTCCTTCTACTAAAACCGTTTATGATGCATCTTTCCTTCTTTACCCCAAGCCCATTCTTTCAGCATGCTGAATGAGTCATGAGTGCTTTGGCTCAAAGACAGCATAAACATCATGTATTATAATGCTTATGTTCAAGGGAGCTGTGTTAAATGTTGGCATTTCCCTACTTTCAACCATTATAGACTACATAGATTTTTGTAATTAAAGAAATAAAACATTAATTTTGCTTGTATAGTGAGCTGAGAGAAAAGAGGTAGACACAAACTGGTTTGTACAGCTTTGGTATAACCCAGCACACCTTAACTAAGGCTTTTTTTTTTTTTTTTAATGAATGCTTCTTTCTTTTGTTACTTTGGGAGCTTGGATGCAAGATAAATGACCTCACCTATGGACCACAGAAAATCTCTCTCATACACTCTCTCTGGTAACTGTTAAACATGTATCTGTTTCTGCAAATATATCTATAATTTCTATTTTTTTTTTTTTACTCAGAAAAAAAAGCCAAGGATATGAAGTAAAGGTTCTGTAAAAATGTGTTCTGTTAGTGGAAAACCTATGTTCTGTAAAACTGTTCTGTAAAAATGTGTTCGATAGTGGTAAACCTATGTTATTCTCTATTGTAAATCCTACTTTTTGGTCATCTTTCTGTGTTTACATCCACCCACAACAAAGACACAGGTCTGAACTGTCATGCCTTTTATTTTCTCTGCCTTAGCAACTCAAATAAAGAATTTAATATTTGGTGAAAGTACAAATGCTATAAACACCTCTTGAATCACAGCTCCCACTAATTGAGAAAATGATCATATCCTAAAGGATATAGAGGTTCTTTAAAGAGGATAATTACTATTCAAACTGCTTGAATAATCTGTGAACACTTTGTGCAAAAAATGTTCATGTTGCAAATGTATGTTTTAATCATATATATTCAACATACTGCTTTGAATAGGCAGTTTCGAGTCACCAGTCACAAATCAGTTGCTTTTACTTTCTCAATGTACTGTTTTACGTGTTTTACCATGTAAACCATACCTATGTATTTTCTTTTTCTTTTTTTTTATGAAGAATTTTTATAGAAATTACATGCTACATACCTGTCATGGTCCATGTGTT
Source organism: Steatornis caripensis (assembly GCA_013398225.1). Lineage (NCBI taxonomy): Eukaryota > Metazoa > Chordata > Aves > Caprimulgiformes > Steatornithidae > Steatornis > Steatornis caripensis. The sequence goes on along the minus strand of VZSC01005249.1, from coordinate 54,772 downwards.
AAGAAAATTATTTGCATGCTGTGCACACAAACCTCATTCTATCACAATGGTATACAAATGCTTTCTGGAATATGAATACCAAACAAATAAATATTAAATTAAAATCGAATTTTTAGGTTTCTTTATTTTACGTAGATTTCCAGTTATTTAAATCTATCCATGTTCAGATAAAGTTTGTACAAAAATTTGGAGAAATATCCATCTGAACCTTGAGCATGCTAACATATCTCTTAATACATAAAATTTTTATTTATTTTAATAGTTTAATCTCAAGAAACTGATTTTTATCAGATTAATTTCATAAAAACAGTTAAACAAGGGATTTTATATCAACTTAGGAAAATCCAAGATACAAAAATCCTGCTTGGCAATCTTCAGATTTAGAATTCATTTAGAAGGTTGGTAATAAGGTCCGTTTCAAATCTCACCAGATTTTCAAGGGGTCTTGAGCAAATCATGCATTAAAATTGTTCTCTGATTTATTAACTTTACTGTGGTCAGAAAGAATTGATTGTACAGAGCATAAACCAGGCAAAATTTAGGCTCAAATCTTTTTCTGCTGTCCTTCCTCTATAAAACTCTCTATTTATCTATAAAACTCTCTATATATCTATACAACATAGCCAAGCAGCATACCACACATTAGCATGAGACTATCTTAATGAAAAAATCTTCTGAGCATAAGGTGGTAATGGCCCATCTGGAGTTCAACCGTCTGAAGCTGGCAAGTGTGGAGTTTTGTGTTTTGGTATACAAAATCGCAAAGACAGTGGTTTTGTATTAAAACTGTAGTAAAATACCTTTCAAAATTCAAATCTGTTTTCTACATTACCTCACAGAGACAAAAACAAGCAGACTCCAGAAATTTATTACATATCTTTGGTGTGAAGCATATGTCCAATTTATTAATCTTGGTTCAGTATTGGGAAATAAATAATGAATGTGGAGTGCTGCTTCTGAAACCAAGTAGAATACAATTGCAGTTAATCATTTTCCACTTTAAAAATCTCTTGGTTTCAACTACTTTGGCTTATGGTTGGGAATCTGCTATCCCCATTTCTCTTCTGCTTAGTTGTTCTGATTCTTGCTAAAGTGTGTTGAGTTTTGTTGTTTTCATGTAGGGTTCGGTGTGGGTTTTTTAACCTGCATTACAACAGTTCCTATCTTATATTGCCCCTCACACTGAGGTTTGCTGTTTTCACAGTGTCACAGTTTAAAGCTGGGCTGGTTATTAAACAGACAACAGACGCTCTTTGTTAACGCCCTCCCTCCCCAAAGGTGGGGGGGGAAGAGAAAAGGGAAAGAGACTTACGGGTTGGAAAAAGTTAAAACAGATTTAATCTAACTACAATAATAATGTATAATAATAATAGGAAAAATAATAATGAAATATATATACAAAATGAATATCAAGCACCACCACCCCAGATAATGAATTCGTCACCTGGACACTGCAGGGCACACCCCAAGAAAGTCCTGGACTGTACTCAGCAGCAGCAGGCAGGAGCTGGATTCAAGAATGCACAGATTGGGATCGAAAGCAGAAGAATCGGACAGAGTCGTCCTCAGGCACTGGCCATAGAAGACGGAGGAATGACCCTCATGATCCCTCAGCTTTATACCAAGTATGATGATATGGAATGGAATACTCAATTTGGTCAGTTTTGGGGCACCTGTCTGACCCACTCCTCCCCACCGCAGGGTCGCAGGTGTGACCCCTTTACCACTCTTTCAGTCAGCAGAAGCAAGCATTGACCTTGGTCTCCATAGGGATAACTATAAGTAAGAGCCTTACTGCATACCATTCCTACTGATGTTCCAGCACTAACTATAAACACTGAGCCTTATCACTGCTAGAAGCAGCTACTGTCTGGAAAAACATGCAGTTAATTTCAGAGAGTGCAGCTCCTCAGAAGAGACTTGACTAAAATGCAAAGTTGCTGATAGAAAATTGGTTCTGTCATAGCCCAAACCAGGACACACATGCACAGCACTACATATTTTTCCAAAATCTAGAAACAGAAATTATTAAATACATTAATTGTCATCATAAATTTGTGCATCATGTTTTAGGTTTAAAAGGTTTAAAATAAACAGACATTTAAATGTAGTTACTAGTATTTGTCTCTGCTGGCGTTCACAGAGATAGAACACTGTCCAAATTCTTAACTTAGAACAAACTTTAAATTCTAGATTTAGACAGTCAAAAGATATTATTACCCTCCTGTAGGAAGTATGGGTTAGATGAGGGGACAGTGAGCTGGATCAAGAGCTGGCTGAACGGCAGAGCTCAGTGGGTTGTGATCAGTGGTGCAGAATCTAGCTGGAGGCCTGTGACCAGCGGGTGTTCCCCAGAGGTGGGTAGTGGGTTCAGCCCTGTTCAACATATTCATCAACAACCCTGATGAAGGGACAGAGTGTACCCTCAGCAAGTGTGCTGATGATACAAATCTAGCGAGAGCGGCTGACTCACCAGAAGGCTGTGCTGCCATTCAGCGTGACCTGGACAGGCTGGAGAGTTGGGCGGAGAGGAATCTCATGAAGTTCAACAAGGGCAAGTGTAGGGTCCTGCACCTGGGGAGGAATAACGCCATGCACCAGTACAGGTTGGGGTTTGACCTGCTGGAGAGCAGCTCTGCAGAGAAGGACCTGGAAGTGCTGGTGGACAACAGGCTCACCATGAGCCAGCAATGTGCCCCTGTAGCCAGGAAGTCCAATGGTGTCCTGGAGTACATTAAGAAGAGTGTGGCCAGCAGGTCAAGGCAGGTGATCCTTCCCCTCTATTCCGCTCTGGTGAGGCCACATCTGGAGTACTGTGTCCAGTTCTGGGTTCCCCAGTTCAAGAGAGATAGGGAACGACTGGAGAGAGTCCAGTGGAGGGCTGCAAATATGATGAGGGGAGTGGAGCATCTCTCGTATGAGGAAAGGCTGAGAGACCTGGGTCTGTTCAACATGGAGAAGAAACGACTGAGAGGCGATCTCATCAATGCTTATCGATATCTAAAGGGCAGGTGTCAAGAGGATGGGGCCAGACTCTTTTCAGTGGTGTCCAGCAACAGGACAAGGTGCAACGGGCACAAACCGGAGCGCAGGAAGTGCCACCTGAACATGAAGAAGTACTTCACTACTGTGAGGGTGACAGAGCACTGGAACAGGCTGCCTGGAGAGGTTGTGGAGTCTCCCTCTCTGGATATATTCAAAACCCGCCTGGATGCATTCCTGTGCAACCTGCTCTAGGGGCACCTGCTTTAGCAGGGGGATTGGACTAGATGATCTCCAGAGGTCCCTTCCAACCCCTACAATTCTGTGATTCTAGTCTAGTCTATTCCAACTGGAACTATTCTATTTTTTCCCCTTGCTTTTATCAATAGATTTCTGGTTTTGGATAAAAACAGTACTTTCTCTATGTCCAAAAAAAAATTTTTATTTTTATTTGAAATCCTTTTTGGGGAAAAACATCTGTTTTTTTGACACTTCAACTTGTGAGATGGCCCCTTAGAGAAGAGAAAAATCAATGAAATAAGAAAGTTTGGGTTCCTATGATTTTTTGCACAAAATTATTACTATAATTAAAAATGAAATTGTTGTTTCCCAAATAATATTTGACAGAATGTATTTGAGATTATAATTTCTCTTTTGAGATATTTTAAATTTTTCTCCAAAGTACAGATATCTTTTATTTTTCATTAAATCCATGATGATGTTACTCACTTCCTTGTGACAAAGAAGTAACAATTTATTTTACAACTGGAATTACAACAACCATGTAATCCCAGTACCATCCTACTGCATCTGAAAGTCTCAAATGAAGGCATTGTAACTCATTGCATAGTATGCTGAGTAAAACTCCTCGAATGGATAGCTACACATTAAAAAGATTTCATCTGCTCTACTTCTACATGAGACATTCACATGTCTGTGAAACTGCTAGAACAATGATAAAATGCCTGGCAAAAGCTGCGTAAGTTCAACATCTCAAAGTGGAAAAATTTGGTGTAGTTCTAGATACTTCCCATCATGAGTGATTGTGTTATTCAAGCAACAAGATATGACAGACTATGCGGCAGTGCTGATTAATGGACACCTTGGGTGTGTAGCGAGGCATGAAGTGAAGCTGATGCAAAGAAGTACATTAATCACAAGTTCAGAATCCTGAAGCATCTTATTGCCATTCCATAATGAATAGGTTTTACATATAAAAATATTTATTGTTTATGCTTATTTTTAGTACTGTCATATGTACTAGTTTTATGACCTTTGTTTTTCCCTTTAAAATGTGAATTATACAAGCAATCTGGAAGCTGGTTAATAGTTTGGAGAATAGCCACTTTAAATTTCTAGAGGCTAAAGTCTTCAAGGACCTTTGAAAATGTCTTTTTATGTATATTTATACTGCACTTCTACAGTACGGATTGTATTTACAGACAATTCAGGAAAACAACTCAAACTCTCTGCTTAAGAGTTCTTGCTTTAAGAAAAGCATAAAGTTGGCTGGTAAAGCAGTAGCAGGAACCTACCTTTCATTTTCATCACCTTGACTGTTCTTTGTTTACTTGCCTATACTTTTGTGTCTTACTAGCAAGTTCTACATCATGTCCGATTGTCTTGCCTCTGCTGAATGAAAATCATTATATATATCTTGCCAACAAGAGAGGAACATGAACAATTTCTTAATCAGCCAATTTTATTATATTATGCTTTTAGTCACACTCTAGGGAGATCATTATGCTTTAAGGCATACTGGGCATTTTTTCAACACTTATCTATTAAAATTTCTGAGCTTCCTATGCACCTTCTCATACACAATTCATGTAAATACACATACTATTTTCTTCGTAGTAGGAATGACTGTCTACCTTTAAAACATAACTGAAGTTGCACACCACAGAAAAGACAAAGAGCCTTTAAATGAAATCTGTCTCATTCCTGAATGATTCAGGAAACACTGAAAAATCAGCTGAATTTTTCCCAAGTAGTTGAGTATTCAAGGCCAAAGTCTGTGCAATGGCTCATGACATCTTTATTATAAAATAGTACTTCATGACTTTGGAGATGTAATGCTTAAAAGTGCAGCTGGTGATATGCACAATGTTTTATATAATAAAGTCCACAGCTCCCTATAGTGTCCCGTTACATTCAGCTCATGACATTTTCTTACGTTTTCCTTCTTATAACTGAGACATTTCTCTGTCATACAAAACATATTTATTTTATTCCTGTTCCTTAGCAATGAGCTATGGGACTTGAAAAGATCCAAAAGAAGCTTATGTTTCTAACTGATAGCACATCTATGTCTTTTATATGTTCTTGTGTGTATCAGCAAGGTTATAAGTCAACACAGAGTTCTCATGAAAAATCGCAGTAGATCTTGCTAAGGTCACAAGGATCACCACTGTGGTAAGACAGTAATGCTGTATTAGGAGAATGTATCAGGATTCTTTTATTTTAATGCTGATAGTTCTGGTTTGACCCATCTTGCCCCTTGACTGTACAAATCTTTTTACTACAAATACTTTTCTCTCATCCTCCTTCCACTTAATGGCAGTGTTTATTTATTCATTTTTATATTATCTGCCTTAAAGATAAATGCTACAAGGGAAATTAGAAAATCTCTACAAGCACTTCAGCAAAGAGTAATTTTTTTGGCAGTGCATAGCTCAGCCAACATTTTTGTCTTTGAATCAATTTTAGAAAAAAGAGTTACGTCATTTATTTCATTTTAAATGGGGTAGAACAAGGTTCACCAGAAAAAAAAATCAATTACATAAAACTCTGGAGCAAATCCACTGCTTATAATGTAACTTTCTCTAGTAGCATCCAAAATTTTTACAATTTTCTTAGAATTGTAAGTATATTGTCAGTTGCCTTCTCTTAGGACTGTTGATTCAATTCACCCAGTCATTCAAGTTTCTAACCCCAATAGCCGTAGCCCAAATAACTACAAATTTATCTTAAATTTATTACATTATTAACATTCTAGGATATTGAAACTGAAACTTTCAGTATTGGGTGGCAAAAATGCAGTGGCTTGAACTAAATGGAATTCTAACATAAAGGACTTCCTATTGTGAACAACTGCTAAGACAAGATATTAAACTGACAAAATTTTTACTACATCCTAAATCCTATCAAGGCATGGATTATGAAAAGGTACCCCATATCTAAGATATACTTAAAGTAGACATGTTTTTCTTTTCAAGGTAATATTTTCTCTGTAACAAGACATTTTTGACCTCAAATTAAGTAAAGAATTTTTGTTGGTTTTTTTAAAAGCTCTTTAAAAGGATTCACAAAGAAAAATATTCTGAAGAGATAATAAACATTAATATATGAACAATGACACATTCTTCAACTTCCATTTTGTCACCAATCAGAGAAAAAAAAGTTTAAATTCATGTTTTTAAGAAATAGCAATATTACATAAATTAAATAAGTCTCTAGAAAAAATTTTTTCAATACAGAAAAACATGTTTTATCATATAAGGACAGGATAGGAATAATGGAGATTTTTCAAGGTTTTCCTTTGAAAAACTCAATTCTTTTATTTTAAGTAAGCAACAAGGCACTACTAACTGCTAACAATTTGATTTCATGATAATTTCATAGGTGGTCAATCTCTTTATGGGTTTAAATGAGGATTTGATTTTGAACATAGAAAGAGACATTGAGACATCCAGTCTCACTACCAACTCTTGAATTAATAGTATTTAATGTCCATTTTAATCTTTTAATGTCCTCTTCTGGGAGATTATCTCATATTTTAAAAATTCCAGCAGTAAATCTGCAATCCAGTCAGACAGTTCTTTAGTAGATGGCCTAGGCTTCTCCTCAGTTTTCTGCCTCTTAGATAATTTCAAAATCTGAATATTTTCTCTTTCATTCCTGCTTCTGATTATCTATGCTGCCCTTCTTACTATCTTTTCCTTTCCTGATGCAAATCTTCTGAAGTAGGGGACCATATCTCTGTGCAGCACTCATATGTCAGAGGTAACCTGATGGATTCCTGCAATGGTAAATCTTTGTATGTATGTTTGTTCTCTTATTTTGTGCTAATTGCTAATAACCAGTTCTGCTTTTTTGACGACTTTCACTCACTGCAACAGTGTTTTCATGCACCTGCTTATATCTTTAGGATCTTTTTTGTTATAACTACTTGAGGACTTTTGCTTTGTATTCAAAGAGAGGTTTATTATTAATGTACATCACTTGGCATTTTTCAATGCTGAATTTAGTTCAGTTTCATCTTTACAAATGTGAACTGGATAGTTATTTTGTCAAATGTTGTCATCATTTTCCTCTTTTTATGACTATTAGTACGTTCAAGAGCGTAAGTCTTAGAACAAGTCCCTGTAGATCTCCACTGGTGACCTCCCTACACTGTGAAAGCTCCCTAATTATTCCTAGCCTTGATTTGCTGTCTTCTAACCAGTAATTAACTTACAAGATCAATGGTTTTCCTTCTTTGTGCCTTTGTTTCTATAAAACCTTTCATTGAAGAACGTTGTCAAGTACCCTTAAGAAAACTAATTAAACCTTTTTGACTCCATCTCCCTTGTCTGCACACTTTTTGACTCTTTTAAAAATGTTTTAAGTTCAAACTTTCTTTTATAAGAACCATGCTTACTTTTCCATAGCATTATTATTAATCCCAAGGGCCACAAATCTCGTTCTTTTATTTTGAGTTATTTTGATTTGTTGTCCTGGTTAGCATTTCAATGGTCCTTCTTAAAGTGTTTTGAAAAAGAAAATTAAAAAATCACCCTCTTCTTCACCTCCTAAGAAAAAAAATCACATATGTTACCTTTCATTCTAACGTACTAGGGCAGTAATAAATGAGAATTTATTACTACATTCAATTTTGACAGTTTAGCTATTTCATACTCAAGTCCCTTTATAACTCTTGGGGGAATACCAGCTGATTGTATCAATTTGTTACTGTTCATTTTGTTGAGTTATGCTGAAACCTTTTTGCTCTTCAATTTCAGACACATTTTCCTAAGAGCCTTCTGTGAGGAAAAGTTCTGGTGTGGGAATGCCTAAGATAGACATAAATGTGAATGAATAAACTACTTTTCCTTCTACTCCTAAATTTTTAGGCACATCCTTCACTCTCTCATGGTTTATTAACCCTACAGAGTAGGGTAGGTATCTTGTATCAAAGACTTTATTGCTGGATTTTTCCCCTTAGAGGGGTGCCCCTCAGCTTGCTTTTTTGTTTTGGGTTTTGTTTGGTTTTTTCACAGAGGTGAGGGTTTCTTGTTTTTATATTTAATTTTCCAGAGTTAATGTTCTTTTGCATTTTCCTCATGTGGAGATGACTTTAGTTGTTTGAAGGATATTTTCTTAATTTGAACAGCTTTTTGTATTCTTTCACTTTACTGTATTTTTAAAGTTTTTTTCATAGTTGTCCTTTATTTATCTGGGCAACTGTAAACAATCTCCATATATGTAAACATTTTATCCTTCTCAAGCTTAGCAGTTCCTTAACTGAAAGAAAAGGTGTGGTATGTGGTAATGTGTTTTGGAGAACAGTAGGTGCAACTCCCTTTTGTTGTGTTCTTTTTTCTGTTGACAAGAATCAATGAGCTTAGATATTGTTTCAAATTGAATACGTAATTTTAGATGAACTGCATACAACTAAGGACTGAATAAATGCTTTTGATCCTTAAGATCTGACTTTCTTTTAATATAATACTCTGTTTTAGGAAATATGTTGCTCATGATAATTGCTGGAGCTCAAACAGGTGTTGCTCAATTTGAGAAACATGGTTAAAGTACAGGTCTACATGTTTAAAAAAAAAACAACCAACCAAAAACAAAAACCATATTGCAATATTTTAAATTCAAAACTTCCATCAGATTCCCTGTCAGATTGTCATTCCTACAGAAAAACAAATAAAATACCCTGCATATTATTGATGAGATGTTATAAATATGGGACAAATGGTTGTTTGGGCAGAGGCTTAAGTGTGCATCAGAGAGAAGGGAAGGCTACAGACCTGAGCCAGAGAGCTGAGACGTTGGGTACCCCTTATGGTCTAAGTCAAATAGATTTACTTAATCTGCAAAATTGCAATAAATTGAATGTACCAACAAAACCCCATACAAATGTACCTACAGTCAAACCATCTTTTTTTATGGGTAGCATACATATGCTGGAGTGGAAAGTCAGGCTCCACATTGATTCTATTGTAAAAATCATGTCCCACTCCTGTCTACCTCTACAACAATACTACAAGATGAAAATGAAAAGATTATTATGAACGTGTAAGCATGGTGGGAGGGAGGGAGGGAGGCATGAAAGCATCTTTAAAACGCTGTGATGGGATTCATAGCATTAACAGTGGGAGCTGAATCCCCAGTATGTGGTGGATCAACATTAATAACATTTATTTATATATTAACAATTAATTTGAGTATAGATTGGCCCCTTCCCAGGTCAGTGTTGTCTCTTAGTGAATTAGGGTAGTGACAATTTAATGACATTTCTAGTTCACTTCTATAGCTTTGAGGTTGTCAAATCTGAATTCTACAATTTCCATAACAGCAACTGTACCTATTTGCATGCTAAAAGCTAGTAAGACTGACGCTGATGAAGGCTATTGAAGACAAAAAAAAACCTGCCTACATGCTAAATAACAAAAGTGTTTAATTCTTATTTTTTGATTGAATAAATTAATCCTATTAGAGCCTATGCTCCCTTCAGAAAAGCTGGCTAGGAGATAAAAGGTTGATCAAAAATAACCTCCAGTCATGTTTAGAAGTACAGCAGTTGTCATTGTCGCGTATTTAAACCAGGACAAGCGAAAACTATTCAATCATAAACTTGTCCTTTATAAAACACCCTCTGCAGGTAAAAAGCAAAGAACGTACAAGTGACCCTTCAAGCCTCATGAAGATTTAAATCACTCTCCAGGGGCATATCATATATGAATGACACCATCAACTGATATTATTTCTCCCCTGTGAAGGTATAAATGAGGACCTAGAAAGGCACAGATTTCAATTTTCAGTGAAAAGCTTCATGGTCAGATCAAAAATCACAAAGACATGCCGAGGTGGAAGATGGATGATACAACACTACAAAGAAATCAAGGGATGTCAGCTTAATTCTAGCTCTGTTGCAAGCTTCCTTACTCTGGCGTGTGACTTAGGCTGGATCTGTTTGGTATATAGGAGAAGGAGATGAAATAAAAGTTGTGCTTCCTGACCCTAGTTTGTGTTTCATGTTACTGACAAAATGGCATGTCCAGTTGACTTACAGAGTTTACGCTGTGTTGTCTAATGGGGTGGCAACGTAACCTCCCTCATGAGCACCTTTGTTCAGGTGTTATTTTACTGTGTGAAGAGAGACTTTGCAGGAAGGATATGCACAGCCAACAGTTCACACCAGTTATGCATTAGCTAGTACAACAACAGATAGCTAGGATTGACATATTACCAACTTACCTGTTCATATGCTCACCATTATCATCTGCTGGTTTAAACTGTCATGCTGAGTTGTTGTCTTCTGTTTGTTTATGAGGGTTTTTTAGAGGACTATAACTTTTCATGAAGGTCAGTATTTGCTTCACGAATCCTTGACACATTCTTACCATCTCAGCAGTTTGTCTTTCTATATTGTAACTTTTCTTATCTTGTACAGCTTCAGGTTAAATACTTCTACATTGCTCAACAATATTTTTTCATGTAAAAATTAACGAAGGTAACACAACTAGGATGCACAAAATCAAACCTTAGATCATAGACAGGTGACCACTCAGGCCACGGTTTACTGTAGAGCCAATTCAACAATAAGTTTGCCTACCTTCTCTGGACAGTCTCAATGGTATAGGATAGTCCAGCCAACCCACAGTTAGAGTGAGTGCACACTTGGGCTTTTTCCTCTGCTGTTCCTTAGAATTCATGCATAGGGGTTTTATTGTAAAGATTTTGTATTCAAATCCTGAGGTTTTGAGTATATAAATGCAAAAGTAAATCTAAGTCTTGCCAGTGGACATTATGTTGTGCCTATAATATTAATTTTCATTAAATCCTAGTTCATAATTTGGAAGTAATATTTTTTATCCAGTTTACTATGATGCTGTAAAAATATTTCCTTTAATATCTCTGAAAAGCTTCAGCTACATGATAGTCAAATGCATAGAAAAACCTGTTTAGATTTCAATGTTATCAGGAGTTAAGTAATATAATGAATGGTGGAAGGTGTATAACCTTTATTGAAACAGTACAGAAATAGTTGTACTTCTGCTGTGTTGATCAATACACTGTACTCAAACCCTTGGAAATTTGTTTCAGTTATGCTGTGAGAGAAAAGATGTGCCAACACCAGATGAAATCTGTTCCTTCCAAGCCATAGAAACATAGTTATTTCTGTAACAGTTCCATGGTTGATATAAACATTTTGACAGAAAATGTTTGGTGGTGAATGCAGTGTAAAACTATCTGAGGATAAATGTACTGTGACTTGGAACATAAGATACAATTTTCTTTGCATAGAAGGAAAATGAAGTGATGACAGAGTTCACAAAACCTATTCTCCTCCTAAAATTGCTGTTTGACCTTGGTTTTCAATAGAAGTCTTTCAAAAAGTTCAACTTGACAGTGCAAGAAATTTCACAGAATTTTGTCTGTTCATTGGCAATTGCAACACAACAATGCCCAAATTCTTCTTTAGTGTTCTGTACATGAAAACACTAAAAAGACACTCCCGGGCCACCAGGTCAAAATATTCATAGCAGCGAAATAAAATTGTACATTTTAAGTTAATGGTTATTGGAATCCTGCTTAGTACACTAAGTATTATACTGAAAGACCATAAATCCCGGCTCACTCTCCCCTTTTGGGCCACAGAAGTTCTCATTAGTTAATACAAATGAAATATTTTCCCCAGGAGAATGATAGGCCAAAACCATTATGGTTTGGGCACTTCCCTGAGAAAGTGTAGAGTCGAGTCTCCTTGCACAAAGGAAATAAATTCACTTTCCCATGGATATGGATTTTTCTCAAGCCCTGGAAGACTGTTGAAACTCTTCACTTGATATGTGTATGAAAGTCAGCATCACTTCTTCCTGTTTCCTGGGATAATGCAGTAGCTCCAGTTTAATGGCCCCAAATGTTTCAAAAAACAGATTTTAAATACTTTTTTTTGGAGAAGATACAAGATTATGAGTGCTCAACAGAGTGACACATTTCAGTACTAAGAATAAACAAGATTTAAGGCATATTTTTTTACATTGGATTTTGTATTGGAGGCCTCACACAGTATCTTGTTAAAAATGCAAATCCATTATTAAAAGTTTAATAACTTTCATACATTATGCAGGAAGTCTAGCTATCTATTTCAGGGCAGAGTACTTTCTTGAGCTACAAGTAGATCTTAATTTTATCTAGTCTCTGGAGTTGTTATATTGAAAACTTTAGTTTTAATTTTCAAGACTTCCATATATCATGCACTTTGCTATCTACAATGGCATCAGTATTTGGGTTCTTATAGTGGGGAGGTTCTACAGTACTTGGTGACAAATCTGGGCCATTCCTTGTAGGAGAGTCCTTTCAAGTAAATTTCCTCATTAAGAAGCTCATCCTCTTCCCTCCACCTGTAGTGCTACACAACAGCCTGATTCCCAGTTGCCCAGATCAATTGGTTCACGTTTTGAAAAATGTTTTAAGAAGTTGCATTTTGGATACTTTTAGCTGTGTAGGAAGAAGGCTGGACCTGTCTGATCAGTGCACAAGAGCAGTCCTCAGCATGGGGGAGCTGCAGATAGCACTCCAGACCTCACTGCATCAGCAACAAGTTTGAATGTCAGCTAGGACTTCTAAAATGTGTTCACATTAGCCAAATTCTATCCTTATTGGAGATCATAGTAAAACCTCTTGCACTTAATTAAATGTTAAAGAGATGGGTTACTGCTATACACTTTTCAGAATGTCTTTCTAAGGTTCATATGAGTGGAAAAATAAGCCAATTTTAGCTGGGATAGAGTTCATTTTCTTCATAGTAGCTGGTATGGGACTATGTTTTTGATTTGTGATGTAAACAGTGTTGATAATGCAGAGTTGTTTTAGTTATTGCTGAGCAGTGCTTAGTCTGTTTCTCACTCACCCCACAAGTGAGGAGGCTGGAGTGCACAAGAAGTTGGGAGGGGACACAGCTGAGACATCTGACTCCAACTGCCCAAAGGGATATTCCACACCATATGACAACATGCTCAGCATATAAAGTTGGGGGAAGAAGAAAGAAGTGAGGATGTTCAGAGTGATGGCGTTGTCTTCCCAAGTAACTGTTACAGATGATGGAGCCCTGCTTTCCTGGAGGTGGTTAAACACCTGCCTGCCGATGGGAAGTAATGCATTAATTCCTTGGTTTGCTTTGCTTGAGCGCATGGCTTTTGCTTTACCTATTGTCCTGGTTTGAGCTAGGACAGAATAAATTTTGTTTCAGTAACTTTACTTTTTAGTTAAGTCTCTTCTGAGAAGCTGCAGTCTCTGAAATTAACTGCACATTTTTCAGACAGTGTCTGCTTCTAGCAGTGATAAGGCTCGGTGTTTATAGTTAGTGCTGGAACATCAGTAGGAATGGTATGCAGAAAGGCTCTTGCTTACGGTTATTCCTACGGAGACCAAGGTCGATGTTTGCTTGTGCTAACTTATGTGCCGGAAAAGAAGGAGCAGAGAAGTGGTCACACCTGTGCCCCCCTGGTGGGGAGGAGTGGGTCGGACAGCTGTCCCTTAACTGACCAAAGGGAGTATTCCATCCCATATGCATCATACTCAGTATAAAGTTGAGGGATCACAAGGGTCAAGCTCTCTTCTTCTATGGTCAGCATCTGAGCAGAACTCTGTCAAATTCTTCTGCCTTCAATCCCAATCCATGCTTTCCTGAATCCAGTTCCTGCCTGTTGCTGAGTCCAGTCTGGGACTTTCCTGAGGCCTGCTGTGCAGCATCCAGGTGACGTGATTGTCATCAGAGGGAGATCAATATTTGTTTTGCATATATTTGTATACATTTAATTATTATGTTGTCTATTATTATTATACCTTATTATTATAGTTAGATGAAAGCTAGTTTAAATTTTCCAATCCATAAGTCTCTTTCTCTTTTCTCTTTCCCTTCCCCTTTTGGGGAGGGGGGGTTAGCAGAGGGCATCTGTCGTCTGTTTAATAGCCAGCCCAGCTTTAGATCGTGACACCTATTAAACTGTCTTTATCTCAACCCACAAGTTTTCTCACTTTTACTTTTCCGATTCTCTCCCCCATCCCTATGGGTGGAGGAGTGAGTGAGCAACTGGATGGTGCTTGGTTGCCAGCTGGGGTTAAACCACAACAGTATGATATCGGGGAACTCCCATTGTTTGTATGAGTTCCTTGTAAAATGACATGTAAACAAATATGGACCAGGGATATTGTAAGTATACTTAGAATCTGTAGTGTAACAGATTATCAAAGCAGTATAAATAAAAAAGTGTTTCCATACATTTCTAAGAGGTCCTCATGCCATTTAGATTGTTTTCACATGGAGCAAAAACTTAGCATTGTAAATTAAATCACTGAAATATTGTATTTTAATACACTTAGAACTCACAGCAAGGTCATTCTGTACACCCTGTAGCAGCCTTAGGAAATAACGAGTACGTTGAATAGATTACATTATAGAACTGAATTATACTTAAATTAAATCCTAAAATAGAGCTTCTGACAATCAAGCAGAATATTAAAGTTCTACAAAAGATAAGAAATCTGAAACATGGTCGTAAGCCTACCTTCATCTCAGAGTCCCGTACATGTTCTGTATAAGACACACAGTCAACTCCTCATGTGGTGTAAATTGGTATGAATCCTAGAATTGAAAGGATCTGTGCCAACTAAGTCCAGTCAACTTCGTTCATATGTATAAAAAAATAAATTAACTTACTGTAAGGAGATCATTGAAATACTTGGACCTCATCAAAGATAAGTGAAAAAAAGTAAAATACGCTCAAAGAAATTAAAAAGCCCTGGCAAGGGAAGTAAAAATAGAATTAAAAGTTCAACACGAAAGAAGAAAACAAACAAACAAAAAACCCCCCCAAACCAGAAAGAGATTTGAATTATCTATTCCAAGATTCCAAAAGGCGAAGTGGAGGAGGGCAAATATTGTACTCAGGCTAGTAGATTTTAATGTATTAATTAAGGATCTGTAAAAGGTCGTGTTGGTGTGGCAGACTGCTGATGACACATTTAATTAGTTGAATCGAATCTGTAGTGAGATTGTAAGGAATTCTAAACCCACAGAACAATAGCATAGGATGCTTTATAACTTTAAAGCAAGGCAAATTGGACAGAAGCTATTGAGCTACTTAAGCAAACCTGGGTGAGCCTTTGTAACTGTAAGCCCTCTGATAATTTCCTGAAGTAATTTAGAAAAAGTCACCAAAATAAAGGATGAATAATGCTTTACAAAGAAACGAATGCAATCAATTAACCACAAAAAATATAAAAAGGCTGAAAATCAAAGCACTCTGAAAATGTTTTCTCCAGCACCCTAAGGCAGCATAGTTCATTCCAGTGTTCCCCAGCGCACTGTTTCAGTAAGTGATATATATTAGAACAGGTTGCTCCCGGCGATATTTTAAGACCACATCTGTGACTGTTCATATCACCATCCTATGTACTGACTTCTCCATTTCTAGAATTACTTTTCTCAGTTGCTTCATGGGTGCTGTTTTTCAGAGGTTATAAAACTGTAGAAGAGGAAGATGCATGGACTTTAATTTATAGTTAATAAATAAAGGCATAATTTATTATGTTTTGGTGCTACAGATTTTAAAAAATATCAAGTATCCATGAGTCAGGATGTTAACTGGGTGTGTCACTGCTGGTGTTACCACTCTAGTTCTCCCTACAGATCTACCCTGTATAGCTTCATATTACAGTTTCTTAAAATGTGTGAATAAGTCTTTTGATTTTTATTTCTGTTGTCCCTTCACTTTTTAGCTTGACTCAATACTTAGATCAAGTAACTATAAGAGGTAGGTATTAACTGTCCCATGCAGAAGCCTACTTCAAGAGACACTGAAACATCAGGCAGTCTGCAGTCTGCAGCATCTAAGCAGATTCCGAAATCAACAAAGTTTTACACAGAAATTGATTTCTCCCACACTTTTGATCCAGATGTTGCTCAACTTTTGCTCTTGACTTGCAAATAAGATGGATGAGGGTTTGAATGTCCTTTTTCAGTTTTTTTATTTTTTGAAACTTTTTGCTTTTACCCTTCTAAAAAATTAAAAGCATCCAAAGAGATGTTTTAGAATTGGCGTGGGGGAGGTGACTTTGCAGGTTTATTGTTTTGATTTGTTCTTTTAGTGTATTCTGGGCTGAAACCGTATATGCCAAGGTTTGCTTGGAGCAAATTTTGTTTTCAATGGTTAAGTTATAAACTCCCACAGAAAGAGTTATAATAGAAACACTGACAGGCATTTAACTATAGCAGTAGTAGCAGGGTTGTTATAATAATTGGATTTGGGGTGGAATACAAAGCTAAATTTACAGATCCTTTCTGCCTTGGGGGAGCCATTCATTTCTGCCTGAAACAGCTACGGCAAAACTTAACATCAGCATAGGAAAAAGACACTAAAAATGAATGGTTCCATCTCTAATAGCTCTAAGAAAACAATCATTACTTGATAAATTCAGTGATGAATGAAATATTGGAGCCTACATCTGTGAATCATTACAAAAAGAATAAATTGATTTTTATTGACTCTCTTAATTTGTTGCTTTAAGTATAAATGTGAAAGTTGATATCTGACATGAGTAGTTTTTCATTGGACAGCTCACTGGAGTGTTAAATTAAACAAAAACACCCAAATAAAACTGAAGAAATAAATGTGGAAGCAATTAAGAGTTTAACATGTTGATCTTTCTTCTGAAGGTCCTGTGGTTTAACTCAATTTAAAAATACCCACCTACTCTCTTTTTTATATTTTTGTATTACCAATTTGGTCAGCTCTTGATAACTTCTTGATGTTTATGTGAGTGAATGAAATTGCTTCATTCTCTCATATAAATAAGATAAACCATCAACAAATTACACCCAGTAGCATTATCAGTATTACCTGTGTTAACACACAACCCTTGCAGAAGAGCCTTTGCATCTCAGGACATTTTCTAGTGTTATACCCTTGTCAAGCCTCTATTCCTTGTACATATCCAGTTGTCTCTTAAAAACACCCATTATATGGCCTTATCAATAGTTCTCCTTTAGTTGACAAAGTTTAACTTGTCTTTGAAATAGAAAGAGATGTCTGTTCAGATCTAATATTCAGCTCCATGGACTTCATTCCTCCAGACATCTAGGCAGCTTGCACTATGATTTCTATCAAAAACCAACCTTCATCAGTTGACAGAGGAGAATTTGATTTTTTTTGAAAATCCATATTTAACATGACCTAGATGATGATCCTCAATTATCAGTTTGACCCAACTGTAGTGCTTCTTTTAAGCTATAGTCAAGCATCTTTTAGAACTAGGCTTAAGCAACAGCACTTGCTAAGATAAAATCAAAGTAGAATTTATAATTAAGGATGCTGGCATCAGAAACTATTTGTAAAGACATTGCATGGTTTAAGTGTGTTTGAGTAGGAGAAATGTTTTAAGTACTTTCAGTGACTTACATGAGATCTGTCCTCTCTCGCTGGACTGGGTTGGCAGCTTGCATTCCTTTCAGCAGATCACTGGATGTTACTCTTCCTCAGTGGTCTGTATGGTCAAATGAAAGCCCTGGTATGTAACATAACCACCTTGTTATACAATTCAGAAAAATGCATTCAATGGTAATTGAAAATTGCTGGTATGAGTGTATATAGGCCTATTTCAACTCCACTCTGGGCTTTCAAGAGCACAGCATTTAACAGACTCTAAATTACCTTTCCTTTTTTTTCTTCTTTGCCTAACAGACGAGGAGAAAGCTTTCACTTTGTTCAGTTAATTTGGTACTCTGCATGGGCTGACTGCCTACATGGTTGCTGCCCATCATATTCCCAAAGACAGATCTGAGACTCAGCAAGCCAGCAAGGTGCTTTCTCCCTCTCTTGGGCAAGGAGTTGGAGCAAAGGCAGAAGGGAAACTTCTCTGGAGTTGTTTTTGCCACTGTACCATAAGACTCTGCATACTTTTCAGAAGTAACAATTCCAGTATAGTTAGTGGAATTGTTATAAGCTGAAATTTTACTCCTGACAAATCATGAAGTCATAATCTGCTCTTTTCAGAAGTCAACTAAAAAGTTTAGCTTAGGAATTATTTCTAAGCTCTGTTAGAAAGATGCCTGTTGCATACTCTGCTTGTATTAGTTCTGTAAAACCTTGTTTTCTAAAGCAGTCTTTGTGTTTTAACATTTTTTTCCTTGTATCCTAAGGATGCATTCAGTCTAATGACTCTGTAGTTATCTGCTAGCATCCCCAAAATGCTCTTTATATGTGAGTACTGCCTTGTATCTCAGGACTCAATCACTGCAGCTGATGCACAGGAATTTATTAGACAAATGTTGCTAAAGGAAACTTAACAGCAGAATTTGTTATATGGCACTCTACAATAGCAAACTGTTGACATAGTTGGTTAACCAGAAACATACCTGATGTTATGTTTATAACCTACTTAAATACTGAATGAAAGAAAAAAAAAAGAAAATTGTCAAGAGTTCGATTAAGTATGATTGTTGATTTACTAGGATACTGAAAATGGAAATACATGTAAAAGTCTCACTAACAATTCTTTGTTTTCAATGGAGTTTTTACTTTCATATACTTTTGCAAGGGAAATATTCTGCAAAGCAACAAAATTTTCTGTTAGGTTGTTTTCCACTAACAGTAGTGGAATATGTTTTTATATGTAATCACTTTCATTTTTCTAATGTTCTCAGTATCTGCCATTACTCTCTTTCTTGACTCATGTATGTAACAGTGTCTTAATCACTGATGCTTCTGTGATTTTGATGCTTGGTTCTAATTTATCCACAGGGTTATCTCCCTTTGTGGTTGCTTTCTCTGTTCTCAGAAACTATGAGAGTCAGGAGTAGGTAGACATTTATATCACTTGTTTGTTCGCTTCTTTAAAAAAAGAAAAAAAAAA
>VZSC01005249.1:9347-34167 GCA_013398225.1 Steatornis caripensis | reverse complement strand
CTGGAACACAGGAAGTTCCACCTGAACATGAGGAGGAACTTCTTTACTGTGAGGGTGACAGAGCCCTGGCACAGGCTGCCCAGGGGGGTTGTGGAGTCTCCTTCTCTGGAGATATTCAAAACCCGCCTGGATGCATTCCTGTGCAACCTGCTGTAGGCTAACCTGCTTTAGCAGGGGGGTTGGACTAGATGATATCTAGAGGTCCCTTCCAACCCCTACCATTCTATGATTCTATGATTCTTTGGGGATTTTTTTATTGGTTTTGCAAAATAGTAATACTCAAATACTCATCTATAGCACTGTTAACCATTAACCTGGGCTTCTCACCTGGGGTCCTGCAGCAAGACAGTTCTACAAGAGGAATGAATGTGTTGGTCTACAAGAAGAAAACTGATCGCTTTTCTACAATAGTTTATATCCTTCAGCATTTGACTTGTCCAAAATATTTCTATTCCAGAGCAATTTTGTAGTGGTTACTTATCTTTTTGAATGGCACTTTTAAGTTTTTTTCAGAATGAATTTCTCCATAGAGGGACAGAATATGGACCAGTCATTGCAAAATACTTATTCCAAGATAATCGGCAATTTTCCTGCATGTTTTGCAGTTTCTTAACCTTCTTTGCCTAAATGCAAATTACACTGGGTGGAAGATTCTGAAGGAGAGGAGGAAGTTTTAGAGAGGTGGAGTATTTATTAACTAGTAGTTTCTATCCCATTTTGTTTTGTTTTGTTTTGTTTTTTTTTATGGAGACGTAAGTTCTACATCATACAGTTTAATGACGTAGTTAGTAGAAAGTGGCATTGTCTCAAACCTTCTCATTGGCTAATTGGGTGTCTTTGCTTAATCTGCCCTTCTAACACGTTTTCCGTTTATGGAAGAAGCAGCATTGCAATTTAGTATCTTTTTATCTACAGTATCTTGTGCTGGTAGTCTTGAAGATACAAAATGTCTTTTTTTTTTTTTTAATCTGTAGCTAATGTCATATTGTGATCTGATTGTTTACTAGATTTTTAATACCTGCTTCTCTTCTGCCCATAAGATCTTTGAATATCTCTTGGTTATGAAGATGCATTGTCCCTTATAAACATTTTTTTCAATATTGCTTTTGTTAAGATGCTTAAAGATTCCTTTCCTTACTTCTAAATTGTGTTGTATCTGATTTGATTCTACTCACAATTTTCCTTCACTTCCAAATCACAATGTCTTGAATTTTAATGCTGTGACACTATCACTTCCTAGGAACACATTTACTAGCATGCAAACTTCAAATTGCTCAGGATTGATGAAATTTTCATGTAAGTCTCACATCCAATATTCCCCTATTTGAACTCTGCATTATCACATTGAGAAATGAGCTGGTAGGTATATACAAACAGTTGTGTATGTTAAACTGAAGGTCTGTTAAGCCCAGTAATTGAGAAAGGATATGAGTAATAAGACTATAAGGATGTACTGGCACCCTTTCTGCTATGTATTCACATGATAAGTTCTGCAGAAGGGGTATCTGTTTACACAGTAAGCCTTACAAGTAAAAAGGAATGCTTCATTCCTAAGTATATCCTTGAGCATACATGTAGTAGTCATTCTGAGCACTTAACTTACATACCTGCATTTTTTCTATAATAATGGTGGAAAAAGTTCTCTTCATAGAGGGATTGTGTTTTAAATTTGCTCCTGACCAGTCATGAAGAGCAACACAGGGATGACGGGATACCTTCCAATGATGAGACTCCTAAATAAAGGCACCTCAGGAAGGTGCTTAAAATAACAGCAGGATAGATAACTCTTACTTTGGATGATTAGATAATTATCGAGGTAGGAGTCCAGAGGGTCTATGGTCATGACTAGTCAAAAGCCCGAGGTTCTGAAAATTTGATTTCTTCTGTTCTTTATTTCTAAAGGGAAAGGGAGAGCAAACCTTCTGCAGAATAAGCAGTTGAAATTCTTAGAGCAAAGCCCCTGTGAATAGGGTTTATCTGTCTGCAGATTGCACATGCTGGAGAGGCTCTAGAAGAAACTGGTGTGTTCAACTCCTCACAGAAAAAAAGGCTCATTTAAAAAGGGGAAGTCGCTACAGGAAGAAAGGAAAAAAAAATGAAGAATTATGATTCTAAGTGTGTTGAATGTTTAGGTTGCTTGAATTAGAATTTATAGCTTTTATTAATCTGCAAAATATTAGAATATAAGATGATTCAATCTCTTTTAAACCCTCTGAGTCATTTTTTATTTTCTCTTAATATAGCCTTTTTACACAGTTTTTTTTTCCTGAATGTCATCTTTAACACAAAATTTAATGATATACAGTATATAAGAGTACACTCAGGAAGCCAGTTCCTCTCTTGAGTCTAGGCATGTGGATCTGATTTGAACAAAAATAAATAGTCTCATTTTATTACAGGAACTTGTCATTAATAACACTAGGTATGTCATGTACATTGTAACAGGTTCAGTGCATTTGGTGCTTTTGACATTTCATGAAGCAATGGTAATGAAATTTGTGACCTGCTGCACAGCTTTGTGTAAAAGAAAACAACACCATATTATTTACAAAAGTTTATTAAAAGATGTCAGATGATCAATAAATAATCTCCTTTTGAGACACATTACAGATTCCATTAAGAAACTGAGAAGAAATTTTCTTAAAACTACATGGCACTTCATATAATAGTGTAACTTCTGCAAATATTTCATAATAAAAAGTTTATTGCTATACAATAAAGAGAATCATTGCATTATCAGTGTGTATGTAACAATTAGTAATCTGGACTTCGTGAAGCACCTAGGTAAGATCATACATTTTGCTCTAGAGTATTTTTACATTTTTTCTTCATATAAAAGCAGTCATGTTCAAATGTCTTAATTTGCAGCTGCTCTGAGATTTAAACATTGTGAGCTTTTGTATTTTCTTTTTTGTACCTAAGTTTTCACCTTTGGTAGAATACAACATCAAGAATTTAAATAGAAGTAGTAGTAGTAAAAGTAGTCCTTTAGCTTCCACTTTCTTTGAAAAATAGCACAGTAATTTGTTCTTGTAACATTAGATAAAGCTACCATTAGGTTTACATCTATAAATATTGTGCAATTAGTGAAAGAATGAGGCAAAGAATGTCTTTGACATAAATTTAGGAGGTAGGAGTCCAGTTTTTCACATAATTCTCCAGCTGACCTAATGATGATACTGGAAAACATACTATAGCAGTTATCTATAGAATAAGGAACATAATACCAGTCTATCAATCACGACTGCTGTAATGATTTATTATTTAATATCTGTAAATTTCTGTTAAACTTTTAACTGTTAAGTATTAGTGAAGAATTTTCTGGCTTAAAACAAAGCTCTACAGCTCATTCCATAAAACAAGTGTGACAAGGTATTGTCATGGCAATGACCACATCATCACAGATTGTGGATTAATTGTACTTCTACTGCCTGATCCACCAAATGAGAACAATTGGCTAGTGAGAGAGAAAAAGTTTTGCTTAAATCTTAACAGCAAAAAGAAGCTATTAGCAAAACATAGACATGGAAATACATACATTGGGGAAAGCAACCATTTCAGATAAATTATGATGTGTGTATTTGGAAAGTTTTCTCAGTCAGAAAATCTCCACTTAATAGACTGAAGAGCAGTAAGGGTTTGCAGAAATGTCTCTAATGGGAACTGATATTTGAAAGCAAAGGCTAGTGGGACTGGTTACTTTTCTCATTAGGCAGCATCTCTAACTAAATAAATCAGATATTCCCATATAACATTTCACAAAATCTGTCAAACTGAGGGACATAAACTGGAAACACACCATGAAATTAGCATAGATCCATGCAGAATTGGATTCAACAAGCATTTTCATCTTATACTAATTGACAAAAAGCAGTGCCACTGCAGCACACAATTTCACATGCAATTATTATTAGAGGCACAAGTGAAAACATTCTGAACTACAGATTTGTCTTCATGTTTTGATGTCAAGTGCTATACAAACCCATGTCTCCAGTAAGTGGAGTTTTCTCTTTTTAATATCGTGTGCTACACCCTTTAGCAACATCTTCCCCTTTTCAATGCAAAAGGTTAAATGAGAAAAAAAAGTAAAAATGTTTCTCAAGAAGGAGTGTGCAATTAGCTCAGCATGCCAGCATATAGACCTGTACTGGTTTGAGCTAGGACAGAATCAATTTTATTTTTAGTAATTTTACTTTTCAGTTAAGCCTCTTCTAAGAGACTTCACTCTCTGAAATCCTCAAATCTGAAACACCCCAGTGTGTTAGGCTCAGTATTGCAAAGTGAAGTAGTGATACAGGACACACAGCCCTGAGAGCAAAACTAGTTTGTCCAGATTCTCTCTGCAGGTAGAAGGGAAAAATGTCGTCCTCCAGAAGTGGCTGAGGGCTTCTGGATCAGAGGTTGCTCTGAAGATGTTTTATACTGAACATGTAATTAAGTACTTAAAGACAGTGAGAGGGAGAAGGGTTGCACATGGGGCTGCCTATAGCCAAAATGAGCATTTAATTTCTTCAAGCAAACTGGCACTGCTTTTACTGGCAAGTGGAAGAGAGTCCCCATGATAAGGTATTCTTCAGCACTCCCAGCACTATTTGGTAAGAATACCTGAGTTTAAATCACTTTTCTAAGTCAAGAAAAGGAGGAAATCATGCTGTCTCTTCTATACACTATGTGAATTCTCAATGAAGCAGTTTGTGTTTATGTGTGTGACAGGCATCAGGGTGGCCATCTGGGAATTTATGTAGCTACCTTACTGGCACTAGTGCTTCTGTTCTTAGCAAGGTACCAAACATCCAGAAACTCTGGACAAATGAACAAATATGTCTTTTTTATATGCTATATTTGATGTGTTTGTCAAACGTAGAATAGTATATATCTGGGAAAACAGAAATATAGTAGCTTTTCTTCAATGCCTTCTTGAGTCCCTTCTGCCTCAGCTCTCCTTAAATGTCTTCAGGTTTGGTACAAGATGTTGACAGTTGAAGCCAGGGCTAGTAATCAGGTTATTGTTCATAGCTGATATTTGACAGATTGCTGACAGTTACCATTTATCAGGCTAGCACATTTTGTGCACATGTACCTTCAGTAAACCCCCTAACTCTAGCTGAGCCTTATGCAGGCTTTCTGGGAGAGGTACCTCTTCTGTTTATTTGTTTGGTTGTTTTTTTCTTTTAATTTTATTCCCTTTGTTATGTGAAGCATACCATTCTTGCTAAATCAACAATAAACAGACAGTACCCTACACTGTCTCCATTATCAAGTTGTCCAATGAAGCATGACATTCAGTTTCCTTGCAATTGGTATTTTAGCATAACTCACACTGAGTAGTCACCAATGTTTAAATATTTGTAACATTATCCACCTTTCCCCGATTTCTGCCAATTTATTCACCTTCTATAGCAGAGAATGAAGTTTAACATGCAGTACTCAAGCCACGGTGTCTTGCAGTTTGCTATGAAATTAGACTGTTTTGTTTTGTTGTCTGTTAATGTTCATGAAAAAAAATGAAAAGGAGCTAAGGCAAAATATCCTCCCCAATAACAACCCAAAGAATGTGAGTTGCTTTTATAGACTCTATCCCGTAACAACTTTTGTTCACTGGGAGGGAATGAGTGGATAGTAAAAGGTCAGTCCCCGCTGCTTCACATACCAATATTCTGCCCAATGCATGAAAAAATATGCATGAAAGGGAAAGCAATTATCAGTGTAACATTTCAGATTATAACAGTTCTCATAAAGTAATTAAACACTCGGTTTATTCTGATCAGTTACAGTGCTGATGGTATTCTACTATTACAAAATTTGTGGTTTTAAAGAAAAGATTTTCTAATGTAGGTAACATTTACAAAACCGGCACAAGCTGTCCTGCAGTTCAAAGGCAATGTGTGTTCTGTGTCAAGGAAAAAGACACAGGATAGTAGCTACATATATTAGCAGTAGTAGGGAAACAGGATAATTAAAAGATAACTAGGAAGATAATTAAATGATAACAGAGACTAACCTGATGTGCTTTAGGCTAACTGCAATAATTAATCTTCATACATGGTATATAATAAGGACTTTCCAATATATTCTCCTACACTAGCTTGCTATTATGAAATCACAGTTCTTTGTGCAAGAAATAATTCGGCTAAAGTGAAATGTTCATGTTAGACTGGCGTAGTTCTTCTGTGAAAGGTACATTTTAGAGAGCAGACAGGAAGAGCTGAACAACTCAATTAGCCATGGAATTTCTAAGGCTTGCAAATATAGAGGAACCCTCCACCCATGCCTGTTTTTGGCTTTCAATGACTTTAATGAAAGATGCTAGGGTGGTTGATCTGGAGACTTGGGATTCTTTGTAGAGGCAAAGGTTCATTGAACTGAAAAGTTACTTTAACCCTATTCTAGAAGGGAAAACTTCTTGGGAAGAACATTTCTTTTTATGTTAAACTATCAAAATATTTTTGATAGTGCACTTTGGGCACTTCACAGTTTGCTTGTTTATTTAAACAGATTTTATAATTTTGAGGATGATAAACTCAACTTGTTTGTATGCACTACTTTTTTTAGAGTGCACATCTTGCATCACTGCAATCTTATATTGTTCTATCTAGAGTTAAGTGAAGTACAATTTATAAAACAGCAAATGATAGGCTACAGTCATTAAATATATCAGCTCTCTGAGGCAACAGCAAAAGTATTAATTACTGCCAACCATGATACTGGCTTTTCTAATACTGACTTGTCTGAAATGAATTAAGATCAACAACTTCCTTTCATACAACTCTCCAAATAACGGCAACCATTTAATGAGTATAGTTAGAAAGACTTTAACAACATAACACTTCCTTATAGCATCAATAGGTGAAAGAAAGTACAACTGGTAGAACTAATTTCTTCTGCTTTTGAGCATAAAACATTTTTGCCATAAAACCAATGTTGGGCCATTGCAAAATTTCAACTTTAAGAAAAAAGGTAGAAGAACGGAGAACATAGGATGAAAAACAGGAAAGATTTACTAGATCAGGTTTGAAGATATCCTGAAGGTTTAAATATTCATAATCAGAATCCCTAGATAGGATAAACTGAGTGAAACTCTCTCAGTTTGTACCAATAGAGGATGTAGTTATACCTGTCTGCCTTTGGCTTGCCTGGTGACATGTAAATTACTGACTTCCACAAGCTGCAGTGATTCACATTTGCTACTTCACCATCTGTGCAGTAGCTATCTGTATTGTGGAAAGCAAAGGGAAGATTCAGAGGGTGCTCTGCACCGGCGTGTTGGAGCATGCAGGATTCTTTCAGGAGCTCGATCAGAAAGGCACAACAGCAAATAGTGTAATGAAATTTCTTCAAAAAATACAATAGAAATAGGAAGAGAAACATAGTTAGCAAATAAACCTTACCTCCCTTCAGATGCTGGGAACCCCACTTTCGTGCAGCATCAGATAGACCTCAGGTGAATTCCCATAGCTCGCTGCACAGATCCCACCTGCAGAGAGGTTCAGTCTCCCTACGGTACTGTGGTGCCTTTATCTTGTGTAGCAAACAAAACCATATATCTTCTCCTTACATGGTGGGATGTTCTCTCTTTCATGATGTCCACCAGGGCACAGCACTGACCAACGTGGTGCATCCCAGGACCTTCCTTTACATTGTTACATGCTGGGATGGTTAGACGGTTCCTACTCATGCTAAGAGTACTTAAAGGTTTCTCAAGCCTTAAATACAAGGCCCAATAGAGCAGATGCAACTTGCCCAAGAACACCAACTCCTCCAGTACAATGTTTCCCCTAAGGAACCTACTAGAGAGGGCTAATTAGCTAGTGCAATATTTGGCAGGACTGCAACACATATTACAGATTATTTAACTTAACAAGCTGCAGAAGTCTGACAAAACAAATTAGGTATAAAGCTAAAAGACTGAAGTTTGTGCAAGCAGGTTGTGTTCGTGTGTCATCAAAATATGATTTCTCTTAACTAGTGAAGTTAAGGGGGAAGTTTGTTTGGAGGAGATGATCACTTGCTGCACATTCTTTTGTTTTCAGATCTTTTGTTTTAAATCTTCAACAATGTCCTTGAGAAGAGGAGAATAGAGTGGAGGAATGCGTATAAAGAAGTAATACACTTTGCATGCAATCTTATTTTTTTTCTCTGCTTAGTAACCAGACTCTGAAATAATTCTTCCAGGCTATCATCTTCAAAAATATTTATATCATAGATGGTGAAGGGGCTTGTGGAAATCTGGCTGAGTTTCTAGTTCTCTGCCTCATGGATATAAAGGCATTTAAGCTTATGAATCTTCTGCTTATGTGAAACATAAATGCTTCCAGAAACACAGTCCATTTCTATGTTTTCTGTTTTGCTGAATTCCGTTTGTGGAATTCTGCGAGTCGTGACTTTACCCAGCTGTAATCCTGATTTATTTATAATTACACATCCTGTGATTTTGAGATGACAAAATTACATAATCTGCCTGGTTTTCTCAAACACAGAAGAAAATGACTGTGATCAGATTACATGATAAATTGTTGTGAAATATATTGGTTGTAGGGATTAAGTATCAAATTAAATAAATTTTGATTTTATCTTCTTAGGCTCTGGTATGAGAATTCAGATTCTAGTAAGAACTGCAAATACAAATTTTATCATATCTAGGAAAAAATAATATTACTCTTCTCATTCTACTGAAAAGAAACAAACTCCAGAAATCTCCTGAAAAGCTTGTTTTGTAGTTCTCCAGATTAAATCAGTAAATTCAGTAAGAGCTTGAATGAAGTCTTGAAACCGTTTGGCATCGTCTCATTGCTAAGATTTTACGGAGTTGGTTTGGACAGGGGGTTTTTAGCAGGATTCAACACGGGTCTTTTTGAGGAAATGCTGATGTTTGCAAATCCTGTCACACTGAGTGGGAGATGAAGGTGTCTGACACTTCTGAGGAAGATCATAGAGTTAACAAGATCGTGTTACCATGTCCATGATCAGATGGAAGGGTATTTTAATAGGACTTATAGCTAGTACTTATTCATAAGGGGACAACAATAGATTAAAGTATACTTAGAAATGTGAGTCACACTTCACAGGAGAGAAAAGCAACTTGCCATTTCTGCTGCAGTACTTATTTCTTATTACAATAACAATGAGCAACAAGAATCATTTTAAGGTTTCCAGAACAGGAATGAAAAATAAATAGAAGCAGTAATTCATTCGCTAGACCAAGGAGGTAATTTTATGTATCTTGGAAATACAAGCTACAAACAATGCCAACAAACAACTGGGAGAGTAACAAGGTAATAGAAGAACTGCTTAACAATGGCTATGCCATCATTAAGCTTTCATGATAATCCAGTGAAATTCAAATAAATGGAAATATACTGATATCACTCAGGGATAATTCTTACTGTTTTGAGATAGTACTGTAAGGTGAATCTCTTGATAATCTGTTCATCACTATGGTTTATATGATAGATTTTATTCATTTTAAGTTTATTAAATGTTAAGCATAGTCCTCTTCAGTTGGATTTCTTTACCAAGAATTGTTCCTCTAGTTGTGAGCTTTTCCTAACCACTTTCTTCTCTACCCATTCCAGATAACAACCTCCCTTTCACCCGACATTTGATAACATTCCCCCTATCCCGGCTGTTCCAGCTTGCTAATAAATGCATCTAAATTCCTCTAGTCTGTCTATGTAAATATTGCAAAAGATGTCTTTGCAAGGTAGTTTATTTGTGGATACCTCACCGCTGGAACTGTTCAAAGTCACAGTGAACAGGGCTTTGAGCAATGTGATCTAGTGAAAGATGTCTCTGCTCATGACAGGAGAGTTGGACTACATGATCTTTGAAGATCCCTTCCAACCCAGCCTATCTGTGAGTCTATGTTTCTATTGTTTATTTGCTCTATGTGGAAAGGAAGCAAATTTGGTGCCTGTCAAAATTACTTGAGTCCACTTTAAGCCCTATAGCTTAAACTAAAACTCATACATTTTCTTCCAGCATACAGTTATATTCATTATTACAAAGCTGGAAGCAATGCCACTAAAGTAAAGTATAAAATAACAAAAGTTAATCTTATATCATACTTGACAAGGATCTTAGCTGCTCCTACATCTGACCTAGCTCGAGGGCCTTTTACTTTATTCTGTGCAGAGGTGCACTCCTGTAGCAAAATCTATGTGAGCTCCCTTTTGCACCATTACGTAACAGGTGCATGTCCACTTCCAGCCTATGAAAATTCCTTCAGAAAGAATAGCCTGTATCAGACTCCTAAGATAGAGTCACACATTTTTGTTTTGTGGAAGACTGAACATGGACATATTGCCTGGCAAACTACTTCTCTCAAGTTTATGTCTAACCTAGCCTAAAATTACACAGGTTTTTTTACACTGGTAAAACACTAGAAAACATGACTGTGATAATCAAGATCACAGTGGAAGTTCTAAATTCTTTTTTTGTCATTAAAAAGATAGAAAAGCTTTCCTGAGTCAGCTGAAATATTCTTTTGCACCTGATGAGTCAAAATAAGAGAGGAAAATGGAAGAAGAAAAATTCCTAACACCATTCTTGCAGAATATGTCATTCAGTTACCGGAAGTCTCCATCAAAATACATCATTGTGTATTTTGAGAATGATTTGTTGTTTCTAGGGCAGGTATTTGCATTGAGCACTCTTCACTTACCTTGAAGATCTAGACTGTCTACATACATGCAAAAGGCAGCATCTTGTCTCTGCAAGGCAGAAATGCTCAACATACTGTAGGGAATGGCGATGTCATACAAATTATAATTGAGATATACAGTGAAAGCCCATTGGACAGATATTGATATATTTCTTTAGAGACATGGAAACTGTTCTTAGACGGAAGAGTAAACCCTTTAAAATTAAGTGAGATGCGTTGCATTTTTAGTTTCAGTATTCCTTAGTGCCATTTTACAGATGAAGGACAGGTATTTCTTCAGATCAAAAAGATCTTTTAGAGATGAATACAACAGATGTGAGTTGTACATGCAACAGTATTTATTGCTTGTGTTATTGTATCATGACGGAGCATGAAAAGAGTTATCAGCTAAAAATTAGAACAACTACATCTTTGAACATTTTTAGATTATGTTGTTGACTTCATAACAGTCTGAAACAATTTCCTTTTTCTTTATGATTACATTTGCAATTCTTCTTTTAAAAAAATGAAGAATTCATTTAGATTAAGACATGATAAAATCCAAATGGCGAAACCTCAATTAATAAACTATTAAACATAGCCCTGACGACTGATTTGCAGATTTGTAGCTCTGTATATTTGGTAATTAATTAACATTTGTTTAATGTTTTGAACATGATAAACACCATGAAAACCTTAAGAACAATTAGTTGGCCTTTTGTAGATTTTAGTTGAAAGAATTAACTCAGCTGGATTAGAGGGAAAATAATCTAAGT
The DNA here is from genome assembly GCA_013398225.1 of Steatornis caripensis. Classification (NCBI taxonomy): domain Eukaryota; kingdom Metazoa; phylum Chordata; class Aves; order Caprimulgiformes; family Steatornithidae; genus Steatornis; species Steatornis caripensis. The sequence continues at coordinate 22,752 of VZSC01005249.1, read as the reverse complement.
AGATGGATTTGCAAGCTGACAGTTGAATCTTATTACTGTAGGGATAAGAGGCAATTCCTACTGTTAAATGTAGATTTATGGACAACAGAGGAAAAATGAGGGACAGTGTTAAGGAAACTGTGTTTAGCATTGCCATTGACATGAACAAATGGGACACCTGCATTTCCACATTATGTGACATGACAATGGCTATGGTGGTGTAACTTTTTTGATATGTTAAAAATAAAATGAGGATCAGAGATAACATTGGTGTGTTACTTGATGAAGTCAGTCACCTCACAAATAGGGATGTAGGCAAAGCAGAGACATCTAATGCCTTCTTTGCCTCTGTGTTTAATACCAATGATGGGCCCTGGGAATGGTAAACTCCCAGCCAACTCTGAACTTGTTTGAAACTTGCTGCTCCAACTGGAAGCACATAAGCTTATGCAGCCCAATGGATTCATCTTAGGGTACTGAAAGAGTCGGCCAATATCATCGTGGGACCTCTCTCCATTAATTTTCAACAGTCTTGGGAGTCTGGAGAGCAGCCCCGTGGAAAGACATCTGGGGTTTTGGGTTGATGGTAAGTTGAATATGAGTCAATAGTGTGCCCTGAGTGCAAAAAAGGCCAACCATGTCCTGGGGTGCATCAAGTGCAGCATAGCTAGCCAGTTGACAGAGATGGTAGTTCCACTTTACACTGCACTTCAGTACTGTGTGCAGTACATCACATGTGTACGTCAGTGTGTGCAGGACATCAAACTGGAGTGTGTCCAGAGGAGAGCAACCAAGATGGTCAAAGTTCTTGAGGGCAAGACTTACAAGGAGCAGCTGAAATCATTTGATTTGTTCAGCTTGAAGAAGAGAAGGCTGAGGGGTGCCCTCATTGCAGTCTACAACTTCCTCAAAGGGGGCAGCAGAGTGGGAGGTGCTGGTCTCCTCTCTGTGGTGACCAGTGACAGGACATGAGGAAATGGAATGAAGCTGTGCCAGAGGAAGTTCGGAGTGGACATTAGGAAAAGGTTCTTCATGGAGAGGGTGTTTCATCACTGGAACAGGCTCTGCAGGGAAGTAGTCAGAGTACCATCCCTATTAGAGTTGAAGGAGCATTTGGATATCACTTTTAGTCATACGGTTTATTTTTAGGTAGTCCTGTGAAAAGCAGGGAGCTGAACTTGATGATCCTTTTCCAACTTAAAATATTGTGATTCTGTGATTCTATGAGCTGTTTAACTGTGCTTTCACATGTCACATTAGCTATTTCTTTCACTACTCTCATTCTTTCGTTGATCATACTTCTGTGGGTTTTGATTCCTACCTCTACTTATTCACTGACTCAGAACAATCACTTTCATATATCTAAGAATAAAAGCCACGACTTTTGAGTTTAACCTCCTGCACCCTACATGCCAGAGTATTCCATGTGATTCTTGCAGCAGTCACATGTTATAGTTGAACTGGGTTTCCTTCTTCCTTTCTAAAGACGTGATAAACATGATAAAGAATACGTCTCTAACCTGTCCTATTCTTAACAGAATACTTCTCTAATCTTATAAATCCTGTCTTTAAAAAGTCAGCCAGATAGCAGTTATCTCATTCTGGTACCAAGTAAAATGCAACTACAAATAATAAATCGTTTTATTTTCTTGTGAGTGTTAATCTGGAATTTCTCCAACGTAATTGTGATAATGATATAAGAGGAATGGCATGTTGTAAATGCTACCCTGGGTAGACAACGCTATAGCGGGGAACAAAATCTGGATCTATATCTTTTACCTAAGTGTAAACCATTCTTCTCTGCCAGAGAGAAAAGAAAGAGACATGTATAAAAACTGAAGAGAAAAGGGCAAATCCCTAAAATCCCCAAGACAACTGTTGTGATATTGGTTTATCTCCCTGTTTACTGAAACTGACTTATTAATGATTAAAATTGCCCTTATAATGTCAGCAAGCAGTTCACTATAGTTTTAAATAATGTATCTTGGTATTTGGCTAGAGCCATATCTCATATTTCTATCTGATAAATCTAGATCATATTTTCTTCATCGTGAGGGCATGACTGAAAGTGCTATGTTGATTGACCAGAAAAAAGGTTAATTCGATATTGCTCACAACCCTAGAGAATGTGAAATTACTGAATAATGGAAGAACTTCTTTACTGTGAGAGTAACAGAGCACTGGAATAGGCTGCCCGGAGAGGTTGTGGAGTCTGCTTATCTGGAGATATTCAAAACCTACCTGGACGCATTCCTGTGCAACCTGCTCTAGGCAAACCTGCTTTAGCAGGGGGCTGGACTAGATGATCTCTGAAGGTCCATTCCAACCTCTACCATTCTATGATTCTGTGATTCTGTGATGTCTTCCATATTGCTAGTTGTAATGTCTCAGGTGATGGGATTCAGTGCTTTCATAGAAGTTTTAATCATCCTTTCCAAAATTAGGCATTTATTTCTTTTTAGTAAAAAAAGGTTTTGATGTTAAGACCTCAAAACATTCAATTTTCTGGGCAGCCCCTGGGAATCACTATACACTAAATACTCCATTACATATTGTATCAAATACTAAATGTTTTTCAGGACCAAGTGCAAATCCATCCAGCCCTTTTACTAGCCCCTGGTACATGATGCTGACAATCTGGTCATTGTCAGGTAATTTTAAAATGGAATGAAGATGTTGTCCCACAAGAACATGCTACCATGCTCAAACATTATCACAACTAATCAAAACATTTTTTGACAGTTAGTTTGTATTTGGAAATTAGAATTATTTGAGAGTGAAGTAGGTACTGCTAAATTATCTCACATCCACGATTATGAGAATTTTGTATATCAAGTGCTTCTGAGTGGGTGATAATTTACAGGAAAACAATATAATACACTCTTGTATTCTTTTTGCAAAGAATTGTATTCTTTTTTGCAATTCTTGTATTCTTTTTTGCAATTCTTTTNTGTCAGGTAATTTTAAAATGGAATGAAGATGTTGTCCCACAAGAACATGCTACCATGCTCAAACATTATCACAACTAATCAAAACATTTTTTGACAGTTAGTTTGTATTTGGAAATTAGAATTATTTGAGAGTGAAGTAGGTACTGCTAAATTATCTCACATCCACGATTATGAGAATTTTGTATATCAAGTGCTTCTGAGTGGGTGATAATTTACAGGAAAACAATATAATACACTCTTGTATTCTTTTTGCAAACTTGGAGGTAATGGCTTTGATTTTAACCATTGTTTCTCTTAACTTTATTTCTTCTAGCAAAGGTGTCATTATTGGTCAACACATTGCTGAAGTGTATCCTTAACTCAGCATCAGCCTACAAGTGCGGTTTATCCAGCACAGACAGCTGGCCTTCCCCTTCTCAGCATAGTCTGTTGATTTCTAGATGTCTAGAGACAAAGCTGACAGTGGCAGCCAACCTCAGTTAATTGAAATCAGCTTATGGTAATACAACTGTCCCACCAAAACAGCCTTTGGAGTTGTCTCAGTTTTAAGAATCTTTTCATTTGTATTATTAATCTTTGACATGATAAACAGAAAATAAGTGGTAACAGGTTGCTTTGTCTCCTACATTAGGTTGGTCTGATGTATCTCACATTGAATTGCTGTAATGTTAGATTGTGCAAACAATGTATGTCAGTAACTAACTGCTGCAATGTCGGGCTCCCCAGAAAAAATGAGAAGCGCTGTTATGAAACAGTAAAAGTTAATAATTTACTACTGCTGTTCAGCAGGTGACAATGGCATAAAGTAAAAAAGGAAAAGAGAAGAAAAATTTTTATTTACTAGAACCAGTTCTACTCCCAGTTATATCATGCTAATGCCATAGTTTATTTGCCTTGCTGTTGTTGGTAACTTTCTGTCAAATGAGTTGCCTTGTGTATGACTTTGTATAGTCATGTACATAGTACTTCATAGATGGAAAATGCTGCCTTATCTGATGGAGTAGGATAATTTACAATGATTTTGCAAAATTATAAGCAATTCTACAATGTAGTAGATGATACCAAGTAAAGATCCTGCTATCCTTTTTTCCTTATCTGGGAAGTCTTATACCTGAACAGATTGCACAAGGATTAGCTAATCCTTTAAGGAGGCTGTTGGAGACAGTTTGGGATTGACATAGCTGAAGAATACATATCTGAATAAACACTTGAAAAAAAATGGGAATTACTGTTTAAATCATAAGAGGAGAATATAAATGTTTAAAATAATAAAATTGAAAGCAATTTTTCATTTTCTCTGTTGACTTTTGGAGTTTTATACATTCATGCAGGAATCTTCTCATTTCTAAATATACCTAAATAAATCAATATTTTTCTAATTCACAAAACTTTCCAAAACTGAATCACAACGTATCATAAAAGGTAGATGTTCCACTCAAATGAAAAGATTTTTGCTCATTGCTTTTTATTTGGAAGAACTCCTTGAGGAGGAAGAAGTAGTATATAATAAGTATAATCAGAAAAGGAAATTTTATTCCAGCAGCAGATCACATAGCTCCTGATAGCTGAAGATGTATATTCAGAATTTCAAGGATAAGCTATAGACCACCTAACTTGTGTAACTCATTTGTGCCTAAATTGCAACTGGTGAATAACTAGTAATACCATTCTTCAAATCCAACTCTTCCCCCGCAGTCAAAGGAGAGAAATAAATTACTCTAGATTTTTATATTACAGTAAAAATGAAAATTAGAAAAGATGTAGCTCCAAAAACCTTCGAAGACTACTATCTCTATTGCTAAAACAGGCATCCAATTTTGGAGGGATTTTCAAAGTGAAATGTGTACGGAGTGAAGTTCAGAGAAGAAGAAACAAGAGCAGTGCTGTAGAATGTAAAACTATTGATTTCTGATTGTAGTATGTATGATCAATATCTTTCTTCCCTTTTGTGATGGAAGGGAGATGATGTTTGCCTCCTACCTTTTGTTCCCCCAGTATGGACACTGTTAGCCTAAGGGAAGACAGAGGAGAAGCATAACTTGCACAGGGGCAGCAGATACCTTGGGCTGCCCTCTTGCATTTTGCAAATAAACAATTGCATAAACCAATGTATGTAGATCCTCAAGTGCTAGGAGGCCAGCATAAAAGTAACTGATAAGTTCCCACTCCTTTCTCCCTTTTTTCTGGTTTGCATGGCTCTGAAACAATGGGGAAAAGTGGGAAGCACAAAGGCAAGCTTAGAAAAACAGAGTATTTTGTCCCTTTGTGATTGCTTGTTACAGAAGTTGAGCTAATGGGCTGCTTTCCATGCTCAGTTTGCAGCGAGCATTAGTGCAGTGCAGCAGCTGTAATACGGGAGGTGGTCTGGGACTGCACCTGGCAACCTGCAATGGGCCAAGAAACTAGCATTGTTAAAGCTAACTGCTACATTGGGGAGCAGTGACACAGACACATGAGGACTTTCGCATATGATACAGAAAGGTGTGGCATGTTATAAAGAACTACCATTTCTTAAGAATTATGATTTGAGAGAAAAGACCATGCTGATTTTGGAAAATGATGAAAAATGAAAGGGAAAGTTATCTGGACAGCTAAAAGGGGAAGTAAAGCAGAACAAACAAACTGGAGGTCTGTTGAGATGTCCAGAATCAATTCCTTGCCTCACAGCTCCCTGTCCTCCCTTTTACACTTGCCAGCCAAGCAATGGAGTCCAAATTCCTGGATTCTGATTGATAGAGCTGAGAACGAGGACAGCCCACCTGGAAAAAGAGCACTTCAGGAGTGCCAGAAAAAAAAGCTGGAGAATAGCTTGAGCAGCCTGCAGAACTATCTCATGCTGGCCAACAACAGCTGGCATAAAACAGTTCTGCAACTCTGCAGTACTGTATGCTGCATGACACCTCACAGAAATATACTACAACCTGTAAAGAAAAAACAAGAGTTAATCCATCAAAAGAGAAGGAGAAGAAATATCCTTCGCCACTGAAGATTCTTAACGCTGGAAATGTACTATGGCTCACTATGCTGGGCTGCAAAGCAGCAGCTTAATGCCAAGAACCACCTGCAGAAGTGCGCATGGGAGGGAGGTCAGAACAGATAACCATCAAAGATGCCTTCCAGCCTATATATGATTTGATAACAAGAGTGTATAGGCATCTACTAAGGTTCTCCAACCTGAAAGTGATCCAAAAGTAAGTGGTGTTACTGTTTTGCTAGTGAGAATGATTACATGGGAAAAAATAGACTTTTCTGGGGTAAAGGTAAAAGGATAATCAATGTTGACTCTATCTGTGGAAAGAAATTAGATAAAATTAGTAAGAAATAAGTTCTATTTGAACATCTAACATCTAATGAAGATACTAGCAAAAATTGATAGAAGAGAATGAAACACAACTTGAAGGATGACAGCACATTAAGGAAAGCAAGTAATTGCATGCTGAGGTACAAGATACTGAAGAGCAGAGTGATGACTACCATATCTTGTAATAAGAACACAGGTGGCTCAAACAGCGTGATAATAACTCTCCTGAGATCATATTTTTAAGACTGATCAACTTTGGAGGATATGGAAATCAAACTCTTAAACTGCCAACTAATCAATACAGCCTCTAGGTGCACCGATTTAAAAAAAAAATAGCTCTTCAACAGTTACTGGAGGAACTTACAGTGTGAAAGCAGGCCAGATGGAAAACCATAATAACCCATGGATGTGCTAACTGTAGGCACACAAGGTTTAGGTTAGGTTCCAGTTAAAAAAATGAAGTGATAACAAGCAGCTGGAGATGTATTTTTCCTACGCAAGGCATGGTCTTAAAGAGTGATCAGTTATTCCCCAAGGCTAATGAACAGAAAGAAAATACAGAAAGACCACAGATGGAAAAGCAGATTGCTTGGGTTTGACAAAAGACATTATACTCTTGCATCATACAGAAAATCTGCCTGCAGATGGGCAAGGCCCTAGAGAGAATGTATGTTAAACTGTCCCTTTGATGGGGTTCACAGTTCATTAATCTGTGACTTGGTTGCATCTTAGTTGAGGTCATGAGAGGAAAACACATAAGCAGAAACTCATTGTGTTGGAGCATACAAAGACAGACAATTCTCTGCTTTAAGAAGCAGGAGTGCTGTTATTGCAGGAGGACTGTAAACTTAGGTTGAAGACACTGTGGCTAGCAAAAGACAGACAAAGTTTTAGGGAAAACAGATTCAAAAATTGAGAGCCTTTATCAAGTTTGAAAATCAGTAGTTTGCTAAATAAGGATTAGTGTAAGAAAAAGCTATGTGTTGACTGTTTCTGATTAATGAATTCCTATAGGAAAATGTACAGAGAAAACTGACCATGAAAATGGAATTAGTCCCACAGATCTGAATGAAGCTCAGTATGGATTAGTTTACTATTATTTGTCATTATTAGAATTGTTAAAATGAGCTGGTTTTACCTCGTTTTATGTTTGTATTAAAATTAACTTGCATTAAAGTAAACCTTAATGTCTGAAATTTTACTGAGATGAGCTTGTCTGAGATTTTGGCCTTGACATGTTTTTAAAAGATGTCCTAAAGAAATTTCTAATACATATCTAAAATACATAGGTATTCAAAGTTTGCAATAAGAAAAACCTGAACTCTCAAAAGGTCTGAAGAAGAGGCTGGGTTTGATCATACTGAAAAATAACATAACATTTTCTAAGTCAAAAGATTGTGTTACACATTCTTTGAAATCATCAGAAAAGTCGAAATTATTGTGCACTGATCAGCAAAAAAATTGAACTCTTCATTTGTAAGGAGCTAGCAAATCTAGTTCAGATGTTTCCCACACCCTAAAATGAAGATGTATATTTAAAACTCATCAAGTTTCTTTGGACATTTTTTTTCCAAATGACATCACAAGAAATGAAGCTTGGGTCAACAAGGTATGTACTTGCGTTCTTTAAATGTTAGTAATCTTCTGACCATTTTTCATGGTTTTTTCCCAAAGTTTCAACATTTAATAAAAATGATCATTAGTAGGCTAGAAAACTCCACAGTTATCTGATTTAGTAATACTATTTGCAATTTAGCCAAACCTGCTGGTTTAAAAAATGTTTATACCTGGTGGATGTTGTTTAACATCGTCCACTGTTATTAATGGTCTGGAAAGTGTTTCATCATGCTTGTGTGTTGCAATCAATCAACCTGTTATTTCTTAAACACAGAAAAATATCATTGAACACTTCTGGCTTTTCTGTTTTATTTTTAGCAATCTGTCTCCATCTACTAATGGACTCAAATTATTAATAATTTTTAAATTAGTAAACAAATAGCAACGATTCTTCTTATTGTCATTACCTCCATTAGCCATGGATTTCTTTTTTTGTTTACTTATCTTCCTTTATCAACATGTTAAAATCCTTAACTTTGTATCTATATACATTGCTGAACACGTATCCTGCTCTTCCATTCATAAAATACTATGTTTTCTTATTGCTGCTTTTGCTTAATGAAATTTTATCTAATGTCATCTTTTCCCTTGATTATGGAATTTTAGCTATTATGACATTCAACAAACTCTTCTTAAAGAACTGTAAATTCTAATTCATATTTTTTGTCTCTTTCCTCTTTGGATAAATTATCTCCAGCTTTAGGAAAGTTTCCGCTAACAAGCAGTGGGCACATATTTACTGCTGATTAGGATGTTTGTTTGCCCATTTTAAACACAAGTAGGTCAGGATCACTGGTTCCTAGGCAACACTGAACTGACCTGTCCAGCTGTTAATGTACCTTGACCCCTTATCAGAAGATCCTAAGGAGATATCTGGTCACAGAACTAGCCAACTTAGGCATATATCAGTTCCCATTAACTATAGAAAAAACTATGTAATGTTAAATCAAACCTGTAACCAACTTATCTTTGTCTGTACATATGTACACTTCCTGAGCAGAGAAAAGTAATGGATTGCAATGGGAAAGTAAACATTTGCATTTATTTTTTTTCTCAAAAAAATATGAACCATATTCTATAATGAGTGGTTATGAATTGTTATTATTAATATTTACACATGCAATCCTACAAACATAACTGCAAAATGAGTGTTCTCAGTACAAGGTCAAAAGTTCCAAATTTCACTGAAGTAAAGTATGACACTTCATACAGTCATAATACTTATAATTTCAAATATATAATCTTGAGGTAACTCCATCATGGATTGCCTGATAGTTTCTTGTAGACTACTAAGGTTATTAAAATTTATTCAGACTAGAATATATTAAGGATTACATCATGCTACATAAAATTGATATTTTATATATATATATATTTACTAAAAATATAGGTAGGTGTGGTGCACAACACCTCCAACTTCCTAGATACCATGAGCAAATGATGCAGTCCCTCTCTGCTTCATTTCATGCACAGCAATGATTTCTTTTGTCTTACTTTGTCTATTTAGATGGAAGGCTCTTCAGGGCAGGCTGTGTCTCCTGTGTTCATGTAGTCTCAAGCAGAATGGACTCTGATATCCTGTGCCTTTAGGCTCTGTGATAATACTAATAATTAACAGATTCACTAGATTTACAATAGAGAGTCTTTTGAGCTACGTAACATAGATTCTGTTTTAACTAGTTTCTTATGCTGAAGTAATCGTCAGAATAGCTTACTTCTTTCCAGTCCTGTTCTATGTGCCAAAGTTTGGGATACGTAGAAGCTAAGTTTTCAGCAAAACCAAGATCTGATTGTTACAGCAGGCTAGTTACATGGATACAATATATTAGAAGTGTTTTAGGCCAAGTCCTGTTTATTTCACAAAAAACCTCACAACATTCATTAAGGCTTTTTAAGGAGAGCTCTTACACTTTTTGTGTATCAGTAAGTCATTGCCAGGTATTTGTGTACACGTGATGCCTTTTAAATTCGACTTAATAATTAGGATGCCTTTTTGATATAAAGTGTAAATTTGAAGTCCAAAGGATTATAGTATGTTCCTGTTTATTAGTCATTTTTCTCCTTTAGTCTAAGATACACAAAGTAATGGCTTTTCAGAAAAAAATCTGGACCCTTGATTTATGACTTAAGAATGATACTTGCAAATCTGAGAATAGTTTTCAGATAAAGTGCTATCTTTTAGTAGCATAATGTTGTATTTCCCTGGCCTGGCACATATGTCTTCTTGCACGGGTTCTGAAGTTTAAGAGTCCCTCTTTGTTACTCTGTTTGGCATATATTCCCCTAGGCATAATAAAAAACTGTGAATAAATCTCCAAATATGAAAAATTTGTTTTTGCTGATAGTTACTTAGGCATAAGAATATATATGTCAACAACAACAGAATTGTTTGCCAGAGAAAGGACTGATCAGCATATGTAATTGTTCCACTGATGGCTCAGAAGAACTAGACTGCAAGTTGGTGAGACAGAAAATTACTAGCTGTTCAACGGCAAACAGCTAAAAACATGTTTAGCTTTTTCAGAACATCTGACTATATCGCTTTGTCCAATTGTAAAGTTCCAGAAATTATTTTAGGTCAGACTGTGTCATTAACAGACTATGAGTTTTGACAAACTTTACTGCAAAATCCAGTCAGAGGTAACGCAGAACTGTAACAACAGTTCCAGACATCTGATTGACAGAGCCCTTTGTGGTGCTGCTGATTTCAGGGCATGAAAGGAAAGATGCTATGCAGATGATAACCGGTTGTCTCTGTTTCTTCCTGCTGAATATTATTAAAGGAAACATAAATTTTTCTTTTTATATTAGTTTCCCAGCTAAGTAATTGTTGTAATTTCCTTTAGGCAATGATAAGAACAAAACAGAGTAGATAGGTTCAGGGAACAATCTCACTTTTAGAATATGAACCTGTCCACTGATAACCTGCCTCTGCAGTATAGATGGAGAAATACACAGTTATAAAGTCTGAAATACTTTACTAGTCCTACAGGAGGCTCACTATCCAAGTGGTTTGCACAATTTCAAGCATATTATTATAGCTGGACACCTTATTGGAAACTTACTCACTTCAACAAAAATAATTTCTGTTTGGTCCTTTTCAAGAGGAATACTGCTCCTGCAGCACCTACGCACACAATAGCGTATTTAGAAAGTGTTCAAGCATTTTGAGCAAGGCTTGATTAAAGCTGCTGGAATAATACATGCCTCTATATCAAAATTCAGTTTAAATCCTAGTTTATAAATTCCTTCAGTGGCAATATAATAGCTGCAGGTATGGGGAATGCCACAGTTGGAGGTGAATCAGCAGCAGGCTGCAGCATGTATAAAAGCCTCTCAATCGCTCAAAGAGACAAGACGAAACATAATAAAAAAAAAAAAAAACCCAGAATGTTGTAGGGGAAGANAGGCTGCAGCATGTATAAAAGCCTCTCAATCGCTCAAAGAGACAAGACGAAACATAGTAAAATAGTAAAAAAAAAAAAAAAAAACAGAATGTTGTAGGGGAAGTNAGCAGGCTGCAGCATGTATAAAAGCCTCTCAATCGCTCAAAGAGACAAGACGAAACATAATAAAAAAAAAAAAAAACCCAGAATGTTGTAGGGGAAGATAATGCAACATCCATGCTTTACAAATGAGGTCTTGCTTAAGGATCTGGAGGAATGATATATACCATCCTGACAGAAATCCTTCAGGTGATGCCGTATGCTCCCAGCACATGACTGAGAACAGGAACTGCTTTAATGGATCTCTCTGGACTAAAAATCTTGGTTTTAAGACACAGTCTTCTGTGAACATTTGCAAGAGGGGGAAGGGGTGAAAAAGCAGCATGAATTGTTCTGTGCAGGAAACGTTACACTTCTAAGCAGATCACAAAAGACTTTCTGTGAGATGTGGCATGGTGTCACTTTCAGTGAATCCACCAAGCCTCGCAACAGTACGTGTGAAATTAGTATGAGAATGTATGATTCTTGATACTGTCTGGCTCAAAGTCATTTATGAAAAGAGCAACGCCACAGAACAGGATCAATGAACAAAGTGCTGAGTGCTCTACTGCCATCTTCCTCTTTCTTCTGGTGCCTGTGCACTCTGACTACTCAGAGCACTAGGCATTGGCAGATTGTGGGCCTTGCTCAAACCCTCATTAGGACATTAAAATCTTTATCATTGACCTCAGCCATCTCTGGATGCACATTGAAAATGCAGATGCGACCTGACCCTCGATTTTCCTACTACAAGGAGCATTTTGGATAGGTAGAGAAGATTGTCTTCCTCTTTCTTTCTTTCTTTCTGACTGTATTTGTAGACAGAGCCCTGCACTCTTTCCCTCTATATATTGCATAGTTTAATTTTGTCTAGTTACCAAGTTCCTAATTAACATCCAAAGGGGCTGAACTAACTGATGCTTTTTAATAGCTATATTTTTTCAGAGTTACCTAATAGGAGAATAGTAAAACAGGAGTAAGTGCTCTTAATAGCCAAATTCAGTCGCAGTCTTTCTCAGGCCAATTTTATCCTCTATATTTCTCCCCTATTTTATAGCCTTATACCCCTTTACACCCTCACTGACCAGATGATCCTATTCTAGACTACTACCAGCCATGGGGATTTCAATAAGCAATTTTCTCTAAGTGCTTTCTCCTGTGCCTCCTGCAAATTTCCTGTATAGCTTGCAATCTTTCATATTGAAACAGAAGGTTTACGATCGTTTTGGCTAACAAAAGCACAAATGACAAATCAGACCTCATTTTGACAGTGTGCTTGGTGTGGGATATTCTTGTATTCAGAGTGAACTCTGTACAAGTTCCCACTTCATCCTTATTTGGGAATACCTCCCTGCATAAATTGATAACTAAACTAGTGCCTGTATGTATTCAAAATAACTCCCTGAAGTAGAGGACTGTACAATGGTTATGTCTCTGTCCAGTATAAATCTGCTCATCTCCATTGACTGCAGTGTAGCTATGACAAGCTAGAGTGGCAGAGAATTTCAGTCATAGGACAGGTTTCCACTCCAGGTTCTGGAGTGCTTGTGACGGTAACATGACAGTTTTGACCATACTATGTACGAAGACAAACACTCAAAGAAATATGAACCAGGATCATTTTGTAATAGTCTTAGCATACTAAAAAGAAAGGACAAAACTGTGCCTTGAAAATATAGTAGCATTATTACTGCAAACAAATGAATTTCAACTATAGAAATCTATGTGCTTGAAGAATTTTCATTTGCATAATTTCATTACCATCTAGAAATGCCAGTAATTGACCAAGTGTTAGTTAAAAAGTTAAATCAAAGCATATTGTTTTCCAGTCCAGCAAATGTTTGCAGGTTTTGCCCTATCATGCCTTCAAATGTAGATTTTGCTCTGTGGAATTTTAATGTTTATAATCATTAATGTTTTTTAAAATGGTGTATATTTGGAAATTCATGCCACAAAATGTGGATCCTGCACCTTTTTTCCTCATTAGAATTATTGCACTAAATTTCTCTGTTCTGTGCTTCTCTTTCTATAGTCATCCGCACTATTGAAAAGGAGGCTAAGGAAATTCATGT
>VZSC01005247.1:239490-277542 GCA_013398225.1 Steatornis caripensis | reverse complement strand
GCCTCACTGAAGGAAATGAGAACAGTTTACCCTGGGTGCTCTCGACACTTCCGGACCCAGCCTGAACATCAGTTCTTGGATCAAGAAAAAAAAGAAAAAAAAATTTTTTTCCTGTGGTTTAGCATCAAAATGGAAGAAACACCTTTTTTCTCCGTCTCTCCTAATGTCTAGGTCTGAAGAAGAAAGGTTTGAATATTGGCATTTCCATCAATTTTCCTTTCCTCACCATGCTCTTTCTCCATGGAAAGAAGCAATTAGCCTTAGGAAATAAAGAGAAAAGAAATTGCTTTCTGCTATTATTTGAAAGCACTGTGAAAAGAAATTACTAACTAGCCCTCAATTCTGGTGTATACTAGGCCAATGATGAGCAGCAAAAATGGTCAACAGAAAGCAGCTATTCTTTTTGAGGCCTTCACAAACAACTGAAAAGTGGGTAATGGAGAAAACCAACAGAGAAAATTACAAAGAACAAAGTTGACATTGCCAGAGACTTTACAGGTACTGCCTCCCTCCATTTGGCTTAATGTATCTTAGATATTCAACAGCTGGACAACCTGAGAGCTTTACAGTTAGACGTTTTTATAAAGTACACGGTTCTAATAGACTTTTTTTTTAATGACACAAGTTATAATCATCCTTTACTTTTAACATGAGCAAAAGTTGAGGGGTATTAATAAAGGATCTATTTTTCTTAAGGAGAAGAAAATGTTCTTAAAGGAACCTGAGCCTCTCTAGCAGTTATATACAGGGGAAGGAGAAAGCTGAGATTGTTCTAAGATGAGGTGTCTTAAAATCGGGGGTTTTTAAAAATGCATGTTCTGCAGGTATTAACTGAATTGGACTGAGTGTTGTACGTAGGTGAATTTTTGTCTAATCAGAAAAGATGAAAGATTTCTAACTGAAAATTGGCTGGATTTGTAGACACCTACTTTAGAGCTTTTCGAAGTTTGCTGTGGTAAAATCTTTCTCAGTTTTTCCCGCAAAGTGCTGTGGACATCATATTTTGCATGAAATTTATAGCTACAATTTTTTCTGTGACAGATGATGCCCTGCTAACTAGTAATCAGAATTGTTTGTAACACTGTAGAAACAAAACTATGTTGGAATCAAGTGTGTACATCTTTCAGCCCAAATTCCCCATCTGGTAGCAGCATTTCAGTTGGAAGCAGCTCAGGTGAACAGGAGAGAGACTGTCGTTAGAAGGCGAACTGCAGCATGATGGGGAGCGGTTCAGCTCTCTAAACTGGTATTTGCTGAATTGTGCTAAGCATGTTTCCCCACTCCCCCATGCCAACATTTTCAATTACAGAATTTCTGACTGTGAGCAAAATGTTTGAAACCTCAGCCAGTGTCTCTCGGGACAGTGATACAAAAAGGTACATGCTACATGGTGGTTTGAGGACTCTGGAGAACCACTTCATTTCTGAATTAGGCTNTTGTGCTAAGCATGTTTCCCCCCTCCCCCATGCCAACATTTTCAATTACAGAATTTCTGACTGTGAGCAAAATGTTTGAAACCTCAGCCAGTGTCTCTCGGGACAGTGATACAAAAAGGTACATGCTACATGGTGGTTTGAGGACTCTGGAGAACCACTTCATTTCTGAATTAGGCTTTTTCTCTGTCTGAGTTTGATGTGAGACTAAAATGAGAAGGTTAGTTGTTCTTAAATAGCCAGTTGTTTGAAAACTCTTGCGTCAAAACCATTTACTCTCTTTCATAAATAATAGACACAAACAATAATCCATTAACAGCAAATGTTAATCAAAATATGACTGAGCACATGGAATCATAAGGAGTTGGTATCAGTCTCTGAGAACAAGAGATGTTTCTCAAACTCACAAAACCTCTGCTTTAGCTCATTAGCAGAAGTAATTGGATTTGGTCTGTTTCATGTCTTAAGCCTGTAGGAGAGGCTATTCCAAAATGAAAAACAGTGCAAATGTGATACTTAATTTGAGGTGAATGATGTCCTGCATATATAACAGTCATTTTTATACATGAATGTAAAGATTGTAGAAGTTAATGATCGAGGAACGCTGTTTTACGTTGAGAATTTGTTTACATCTGTGATTTCTGATTGTTGGTCATCCTAGGTACTGGAAGTTCCTGAATCTAGTAGCCTGATGCATGCAAGGCTGCTGTGGCTCTGTCTTCACGTTGAGACTGTAGCAAGGCAGAACTCATATTTCTGAGAGGGTGAAACACACACACATGGCTGCGCAGAGCAACATAAATAGACCACAGTGCCCTGTCAGCACCCACGTGAACACACAGTGCTCACACAAACTCACCCTGTTCTTCCTCTCCAGCTGGTTAGGGTTGAAGTCTGCAAGGGACGTATGTGTGTGTATGTACATCTGTGGGTGCGTGCGCAGCATGCCACTCTTCAGTCGCTGGCCTTCAATAATCTGTCCGCTAGCTGGCCCCAGATCTCACTGGTGTTCCCAGTTGCTGGCACCCAAACAGAAGAGCCTTGGAGATTTGCAGCCCTACTCTAATTGCTGGTACTCAGAGCTCATCTACTTGCTGACTAGTCAAGCTTGAAGTTAACTCTTGTTCACACATACCCACTCAAAAGAGGGAGCACACCTAAATGGAACATACTTAGAAACGGGATTTAATGAGAAAATAGGACAGACTTCAGTGATCGAGGTCAGGACAAACATGCTGACCAGCTAATTATTTACAGTCAACTGGTTCCTTTTATCTCCTTTTTCCTGTCTCACACTTGTTCCTCCCTGTTGCACCTTGATCCTTCCCTTTATTCCCTCCTCTAAATGTTCCGCAGTAAGTTTCATCCATTTACACAATCCCCGTAACACATCCCATAATAAACTTTACACAGTCAAAAAATGTTCTTACCCCGCTTCTCTTAATGAGTCATACCCGCTGTAGAGAGTAAGCCCGGTGAGCCTGAGGGCGTTGGACGTCACTTTCTTAGTTGACTCCAGATGGATTTCGCATTGGGAGAAGGGATGTCTGCAGTGCTCTGCTGTCCCTAACAGCACTTTTAAATGACTACTTAAATAAATCTATGTGATGCTTAAGGCCACAGGTTTTGACAGTATTTGTGCCAGCCTGTAAGGAAACAAGCCCTTGCCCAAATTCTGCACTCTTCTCAATAAAAAAATACCATGTCTGCTTGACCACTGAACTGGAATAATAGTATAATGTAATTACAGTAAATAAGTAGATACGCAGTTTACACCAGATTGCTGATGGAAGCCTCCATTAGAGCTATTACAGTCTTCTGTTGAGAAAATGAAATGGAAATACTTCTATAGAATTGTGTGGTACTGTATATTTATTCTGATGATACTCTGACTTACATGAACGGTTTCTAACCAAAGGATTTATTTTTTAAATAGAAGCACAGGTGGGAGTCAGGCACAATGAGATTTCCTGCTTCACTAGCTAACCCTGTGCAGATTAATGATTCACTTCAGCTCTATCTGAATAATATTAGTGTAGCAAATTATCCTGTATAGTAGGATGCACTTTTCTATGTCTTATGAGGCATTCATAACAAGATACAGTGCTATAACTTACGGAACTGTTCCTCATAATATGTGCTTTGCAGATCTCGCTGCTGAGACGATTACCAGTGAAATTGAGACCCAAGACTCATTTTGTTTCTCATCGTGAGGATTATGTTGCCTATGATTTGGGGAAGGCTTAAAGGACTGTTTAGACTATTTCCTTCCCACTCCCATAATTATACCGTGGTCACATGAGCACAGCAACTAGAGAAAAGCGCCAGCTGCACTTTGGCAGCTGTGTTAATGGACTACTACGTGCTTCTAGGCAGCTTGGTATTGCTCTGTTTTCACATTTGTGCCGGCAAATTTTGGTCTCCAGGTGACACTGTATTGGACTTGTACAAAACCAGATGTGCTCTAAAATTGTACAATTATTACATCAGTTGAAATGTGTCAGCTTATTGATGCTGTTTCAAAAGTAAACCAGACATGCTCCATCCATTGCCGTGTAGGGATAGAAGTTCAGTGTTACAATTCACTAGGGTACTTGGCTCCAGAAAGCTGAGCAGGTTCACTTTTTTTGATCGTGGAAGTAAATACAGCGAAACTCAGTGACACATTAGGCTTTAGTGGCATGAGAATGCTAATACCAATAAAGTCTAGCTGGTTGTATTATAGTAACCAGAACACCATTTGCTAAGCAACTCCACAGTAAAAGAAGGCCTACTCTTGTACCTGGAAAAAGACGGTTTTCTAGTTGATTGGAAAGTCAGCGTTGCTTCCATGGCGTTGACTTGCTTTGAGAATCATCGTACAGCTGCCATTAATTTTAGTCTTTTTTTTTTTTCTGCACTTGTTATTGTCAGCTTGTTTAGAAATATGCTATGTTTGTCGTCTGTGTCATAGCGCTGTGATGAGCTGGTAGTAACTAGTATAGCTCCCGAAGCTGGGACAGCTGTTTTCTTGATTCATACTAAGGCTCAACAAGTCTAGCTATCCCCCAAAGAAAAGGTTTTTCTAAGAAGCATGAATTAGCATCCTGTACTTTCTTCAGCCTAGCTTTAGTGAGAAAGATCAGGAATAATATCAACCAGGCCATGTTTTTGACGCGTGTGCGTGCTAATCTTCCCTTGACTGCAATTAGCACTAACAGCCTACCAACATTTAAAAATTCTGGTCTTTAGTTCCAGCCCTGTTTCTCTGCCCAGGAAGTTGTTTTGTTTTATACAAAACAATCTTTCAGTTCCACTCGTGAATAGAGACTTGAAAGAGAAAAGAGAATGTTTGACATGCCAGTGGGCTGTGGATAGCTTGGTGCTGATGCAGAAGCCACTACAGGAATCTCAGAGGCTAGAACAGTAGTAGTAGTGTGGATCAGGCTGAAAACTGTAATTGAGTAGTAGTTACAAGCAACTCTTCGTGTGTATTCTTTTATTTATGTTAAGAAGCTTTTTCCCTTGTCAAGTTTAGATTAAGAGAAATAAAGTTCACCCCACTATGACCTGCAATATGCTGTTTCCTCTCCACTGCTTTTTTTTTAATAAAATTTTGTTGCAGTTTCATTTATGAAGTATGCTAAAAATAATCAAAGCCAAAGGTATATAATAAATTGCAGTCAAACAGCACGCTATCCCAGAAGGTCAGAAATGAGACTTCAAACAAATCTTCAGTGGAATGTGCAGGAAATGTTATTGAAATAGGGCTCTAATTTGAAAAGTAACTGTAGAAAGTTTCACTCTCCCACACAGCGTAGAGTTTCAAAGCAAGCAAACAAGAAAGGACTTCCTGTTGATTATGCCTCTTGGCCCCACAGAGCCAATGCATCCAAGATGTTTGCAGAGCTAAATGGTTTTTTGGCTAAAGGTAGCATTTAACATTAAATCTTCTGTGAAGTTTTGCAAGTTTTAGGACTTCTACAAAGGAAACTCTATGTGTGCACTTAACATTATGAGTTTATTGTCAGCCATGTCCTAAACCACAGATCTTCCATGGTAGAAGCCCTAGGAATGTGCTTAAGCTTAGTCATTATCCATTCAACATATAAGGAATAGTCTTATTATGAGAACTTGGAATAAAACACTGATTTAATTGGGGTTTTTTTCAAGTATTTAGAAATACTCCAGAATGAAATCTCAGTTCTGAACATCTGGAGCTGAAGGAGTTTATGTGGTTTGACTAGATCATGCTGATGTAAACAAAAATTACACTGTACATTGGATTCTTTACTCATGCAAAGGACAATGTACAAAGTAACTCTTGATAAACTCGTTCCTTAAAATACAGCTGTTGCTTGTAACCTCCCTTAGGAAATAATAAATAATTAAACACTCCAGCTCTTTTCTTTAATTTCAGAGAGCTTAACTGGGGGGGGGAGCAGTTTGGAGGGGTATATTGATGTTCTGTTTTTCTCTGTTTATTGTAAATAGTGTTGGTGATGCTGATGCAGTATAGTGACAGTTATAGTTATTTGTGGCCACAATAGAATATATCTATAAATGGGTTTAAGAGAGGAAAGGGCATTTGAGAAACAGGGGACAAGTGATTGTATGATTCCAAGTGAAACACAGGTTTCTCCTTGTCTCTGGAGATTTTCTTTTATGCTATTGAAGAAAAATATTGATAATTTGAGATAATCGTCCATGAACGCACAGTTATGCATATGTTTTCCAGCCTCCACTGCTTCTTATTCTCACTGAAAAACTTCAGTTGTTAGTGATTTGACTTCCTTACTGAAGCTATGGGAATCTTACCATGTTCTCAGCATCTACACAGAAGGCAGGAATGATAATTGGAGATAAAAATTTTCTTTGCCTTCATCAGGAAATATGCTGTAGTATTTGCAGTACTCTGCCGCCTAACATAGTTTCTATTTTATAATAATAATAGTGGTTATTAAAAAACCAAATTGAGTCTTCTTACTGTTTCTTTCATCCATTACTGTAGGATCTTCTTTCACCAGTGCTACTGATTGTCTAACAGCAGATTTTGTGTGGACTAAGTCTGCATCATGCAGCCTCTTTACAATGACTATCCAATATACAAAACATTAAGTAGTAAATCAACACTGTTGTCTCTGTGATACCCTCTGGCATCCTCATGTGCAGACTCACAGCACTGCACGTTAAAAATATTAACTTACTGTATGTTCTGCTTTTCTAATGGAAATACCTGTTTACTTTCCTTAGCTTCAGTGCTACCTCTGTAGCATCTAGATGTTACTAGGTTAAAAAAGCCAAACCAAAGCAAAACTGCATCACTAATGTATGTCATTCTGGAATTGCAAATGTATTGTTTGTGGCTTGCATTCCAGCAAGCCTGTAAACAGAAATAAACCTTGATAAATCAATTGAATAGGCAGGTGAAATGGACCATAATGAGCATTGATTACATGCTTACATTCTGTTTATAGTGATATTTGATGTGTCTCTGTCCTATAAAGCTTATTTATGGCCACAGTACTGAGTCGTGTTTGAAACAAGAATGTTTTGCAGAATGATTTCAGCATGATGTGATTACCTTTCAGTAGCTTAAACCTATGTTTTTTCTTAACAGCGAAAAAGTTGTAACAGAGTTTGGCAACTTACTTAAACACTGCAGAAAGTATATGTCTATAAATACACATACAGAAATAAACCCAGTTCTACAAATTGAAAATACTTGAAAACAGACGTTGCAAACATTTGGCTGGAACTGCAGCTTAGCAATTACCTACTAAGTTATGTGGAATTTAGAGTGCTTTTTAATTCTGTTTTCAAAGTCTCTATTGGCCTAATGCAACTAATCTTTTTTCAGAGATGTTAATGGAGAATTTATTTCTGTAGTTAAAGAATTTCAAAGGTATCTGAGACCATATGACATTTTTAGGGAAAAAAACCCCAAACATTATCATATTTACTATTTATTGTTTGGTAGCTATTAAGAATTCAGAATGAATTTATAATTATGTATTTGCATATATTTTAGCAATTCATCTATTTTTCAGATTTTCCAGATTGCATATGTTATTGTGAAAGCAGCTAACTCGCCTCGACCTGGGAATTGGATATTAGAGCGTTCGCTGGATGGTGTAGACTATCAACCATGGCAGTATTATGCTATCACAGACAGCGAGTGCCTGACACGCTACAACATTCATCCCCGTCCTGGAACTCCATCCTATATAAAAGATGATGAAGTCATATGCACTTCTTATTATTCCAAAATCCATCCTCTGGAGAATGGAGAGGTAAGATCACATATTATTCCATGCACCAAAACCTGGCAGAAGAAAAACCCTTTGCTTGATTGGCAAATATCTTTCTTGAGTAGACAGAGAGTATTTTGATATACTTGAAAAATGGGGAAGTAGCCTATTTGCAATTTAAAAACCCTCATCTTACATGGCCTTATATAAATGCATACAAGGTACACACTAATAATCATATTCTACAAAGTAAACCAAGAGGTAAAAGAGTTATTAAGTAGAACAAGGCACTAGTACTTTCAGATCTCTTTAGGTGCTTAAAATATGTTCCCATGTCACTTGAAAACAAAGGTGAAAATACTGGCAAAAATCGTGGACCCAGTGAAGTCACTAAAAGACTTAATTCTTTGAGTTGCATTTTCAGTCCCTGTGTATAAGCTAGGATGTTAAATGGTAATGATTTTACTCAGAGTTTAATGTATTGCATTTAAGAGCTTGTAGCTGACCCTCTGCTGCTGCATATACCTATTCATTCTTCTGTCAGAGACCTCTGCTACTTCATCGTGTGGCACGTGAATAATGGACCAGTCATTTGTTTTAACTGAGGGAGTAGAAAAGATGTGGTGGAGGTGAGAGTGAGGAACTGTGGTTGAAAGAACAAGGCAAATTAAACAACTGTAGCTGAAAATACAGTATTTTCAGCCACTTAAATGAAGAGGGGGAAAGCCATGTGTACCAAATCCCACCAACTGTATATTTTTTTCACAGATTTTTTTCCGACACTTGCTTTGCACATAGCTTGGTAATTCAAGGAACTAGCATGACTTGAAAGTGCACTAGATCTGAAGTATTTATTTATTTACAGATGCTTTGATGTCTAATGATGTTCTGTGAAACTTAGCCTCAATATTTATCGTTCTGTTAATTGTTTCTGTTCCACTTTTTTAATAGCTTATCTCCATATAAAAAGCTACAAACTTACTCTCTTTTGTTCCTCTACATGCAAAGCAACATCCACATTTAAAATTGTTAATACAATTATTTTTGAATACTGGGTATAGGTATGTATGGTTTGTTTATGCTCACAGGAAATTTCCAATGCTAGCTGCAAAAATCAGCTTTCAGTGAAAGTACCCTCCTGGTACAGTTGAAAAAGATGTAAACTTAGATCTAAAGGAGTCTCATATGAGATATCAGATATGAAATCGGTTGCACATCTAGGGATAATCATTGCAAATACTTTGTGTTTGTAGTTGTACCATTTGAATGGGTATTAGTTCTTATAAGATCTAGCAGGAGCAGATAAAGTGATATTAAAAGAAATAGTGCATACATATGTGCTATGTTTTCAAAATGTTTCCAACTGGGTGCTTTTTGACAGGTGAACAGAATACGAGTTAGCAGTTTATCACTTGCAAAGAAATTTTATGGTTTCTTTGGAAGAACATGTCTGCACTGAAAATATAGTGCCAAAGTAATTATTCCAATAATTAACTTAATTTACATTGTTCGGTTTCTTTGATTATCTAATTTTCTTGCAGACAGATATTGATTCCAGTAGTCTGCTGTCTTCTTGGTTAAACCAGTGGCTCCCTGTGTTCTTTATTGGCTGAGTTAAACAGCAAAGGGCTTTTATTCAGCATGCCAGTATATATCTGTGGCTGAAACATTGGCTTAAGTCCTACTGAATTGAGAGGAACTTAATTCCGATATTAAGTGTGCAATTAATAATTTTTAACTTCGCCTGATGTGCTGTAATTGGTGTTCTGTCCTGAACCTAGTAAATCACCAGCATCTGATAAACAGTTTCTTTAAATGGGAAGAAGACTTTGAAGGGAGGAATACCTTTGTTCCATTCCGCTTGGAAAAGGGGAATNAAAGCTACAAACTTACTCTCTTTTGTTCCTCTACATGCAAAGCAACATCCACATTTAAAATTGTTAATACAATTATTTTTGAATACTGGGTATAGGTATGTATGGTTTGTTTATGCTCACAGGAAATTTCCAATGCTAGCTGCAAAAATCAGCTTTCAGTGAAAGTACCCTCCTGGTACAGTTGAAAAAGATGTAAACTTAGATCTAAAGGAGTCTCATATGAGATATCAGATATGAAATCGGTTGCACATCTAGGGATAATCATTGCAAATACTTTGTGTTTGTAGTTGTACCATTTGAATGGGTATTAGTTCTTATAAGATCTAGCAGGAGCAGATAAAGTGATATTAAAAGAAATAGTGCATACATATGTGCTATGTTTTCAAAATGTTTCCAACTGGGTGCTTTTTGACAGGTGAACAGAATACGAGTTAGCAGTTTATCACTTGCAAAGAAATTTTATGGTTTCTTTGGAAGAACATGTCTGCACTGAAAATATAGTGCCAAAGTAATTATTCCAATAATTAACTTAATTTACATTGTTCGGTTTCTTTGATTATCTAATTTTCTTGCAGACAGATATTGATTCCAGTAGTCTGCTGTCTTCTTGGTTAAACCAGTGGCTCCCTGTGTTCTTTATTGGCTGAGTTAAACAGCAAAGGGCTTTTATTCAGCATGCCAGTATATATCTGTGGCTGAAACATTGGCTTAAGTCCTACTGAATTGAGAGGAACTTAATTCCGATATTAAGTGTGCAATTAATAATTTTTAACTTGGCCTGATGTGCTGTAATTGGTGTTCTGTCCTGAACCTAGTAAATCACCAGCATCTGATAAACAGTTTCTTTAAATGGGAAGAAGACTTTGAAGGGAGGAATACCTTTGTTCCATTCCGCTTGGAAAAGGGGAATTAGAATAGATTATTTCAGTTGGAAGTGACCTACAACTGTCATTTAGTCCAACTGCCTGACCACTTCAGGGCTGACGAAAAGTTAAAGCACGTTATGGCATGGGACATTGACCACCTCTCTAGGAAGCCTGTTCCAGGGTTTGACCACCCTCTCAGTAAAGAAATGATTCCTAATGTCCAGTCTGAACCTCCCCTGGTACAGATTTGAACCATTCCCATGCGTCCTGTCACTGGATCCCAGGGAGAAGCTATCAGCACCACCCTCTCCATGTCCCCTCCTCAGCAAGCTGTAGAGAGCAGTGAGGTCACCCCTCAGCCTCCCTCTCTCCAAACTAGACAAACCCAAAGTCCTCAGCCGCTCCTCATAGGACATGCCTTCCAGCCTTTTCACCATCTTTGTTGCCCTCCTCTGGACATGTTCAAGGACCTTCACATCCTTCTCAAATTGTGGTGCCCAGAACTGCACACGGTGCTCAAGGTGAGGCCTCGCCAACCCTGAATACAGCGGGATAATTACCTCTTTTGACCGGCTGGTTATGCTGTGTTTGATGACCCTCAGGATGCGGTTTGCCCTCCTCTTGGCTGCCAGGGCACACTGCTGACTCACGTTTAGCCTGCTGCCGACAAGCGCCCCCGATCTCTTTCTACAGGACTGCTCTCCAGCCACTCCTCTCCCAGTTTAGAGTTGTGCCCGGCATTTGTTCATCCTTTCAACTTGCTAAATTTCACTCCATTAATCGTAGCTCAGTGCTCCAGTCTGTCTAGATCCCTCTGCAAGGTCAGGTCTCTTGTCCCTCAAGAGAGTTGACAGCACCTCCCAGTATCATCAGCATCCTTGCTAACGATGCGTTCAACTCCTGCATCCAGATTGTTGATAAATGTATGGAATAGAACTGTCCCTAGACTTGAACCATGAGGAACACTGCTGGTGGCCGGTCGCTAGCCAGATGCAGCCCCATTCACTACAGCCCTTCGAGCCATGCGCTGCAGCCAGTTCTTCACCCAGCGCACCATGAACCCGCTCGTCCGACAGTTGGACAACTTGTCCAGAAGGATGCTGTGAGGGACAGTATTAAAAGCCTTACTAAAATCCAGAAAAGCTACATCAGCCGCCTTCCCTTGATCCACTAGGCGGATGACTTTATCATAGAAGGGTATCAAATTAGTTAAATGTGACTTTCGTTTTGTGAATTGTTAGACACAGGCATAGTCTGTGGAAGGCGTATGATTTAAGCCACCCTAACTTAATCGTACCTCACACAGGTAGTTGTTAATCTGAGATATGACCCTAAGAGAGAGAGAACATCTTGAAATGAAAAGCCTAAAGCTTAACTTTTAGAGTGACTGGAAGGGTATCATTCCATACAAATTAATCAGCTTACTTTTGTATCAATATTCTTTTTGTAAGTAAAATGCTGGTTTCATCTGTCTGAGTAGCTGTAAACTGCATTATAAAATGCGTAGCATTAATGCAGAATTAACCCAGGTTAATTCTTTTTCATATTTCATCAGACATGTAACATGAAAAATAATACAGTTCATCCCAACATTAGATTTACTTGGAATTTTGTTGTAGGTGATATTTGCCTGGCTTCTGGTCTTTTAGTGGTACTACATCTGCATATCATCTTTTTTTGTTCCAGTGTAGGACTTTTGTTCTATGTATCAGATATTGCAGACATTTTGTAAGATTGACAGAGTTATGAAATGTCCATTAAGTATCTTTCCTTTGCTTCAAAACCTGTGAGCTATTTAGGCACACCACTCTGGTGTACACTCAGGAAACCTGATGAAGCGTGAAGGAGCATAGGTCAACAAGCCAGTTCCAAAGCCAAATCTACATTTACAGTACTGTCTTAAGTTAAAACTTGTCATCTTAGAAAAAGCAGAATATGTTCCTTTCATGTATATTTTCAACGACCATTTTAATCAGTGACTTTGTTGATTAGAGTATTTCCAGAAATGTTAATTCAAAGCAAAATATTTGGGACATTTAATAATGTCACTGTTTGTACCAGTAATGTTCTCTTGGCCAGTCACAGAATTAAAACCAACTAGAACAACAACAACAAAAAGACAACAACCAAACAAAAACCCAATGTGATTTATCTTCAGGTCAGTGTAACTAGCACAAGTTTAAGTTTGCTCAGTTAAATGTCAATAAACAACCTGTAGACCAAGAATTACTTGCATAAAATAGTTTTATTGAATATTTTCATGAATTAATGGCAGGTTGCTTAATGACAGCTTCTGAATGAACAAAACTGTTAAATTCTCAAATAAGGAAATTTCTCTCAAAAATGTAGACTTCAATGCAAAAAGATTGTTGGCACTCTAGTTTCCATACTATCTAAGATTAGTGATACCTGAGAAAATGTGCGTGTCTATATCACATGGCAAAGGTAGACTTTTGGCATTGATGTTTCTGATATGCCGTCAGTAAATGCTTGTTTCCCAAAATAGTATTTCATAATGAAAAAGCAAGTTCCACTCTCTCAGTGTCCCCAAGCCAGAAAAAGAACTGGAAGAGATCAGTTACATTAATGAGTTACTCATTAACTTTTACTGTATTGATGTTTCTTGCTTTAATGGTAACTTTTTTTGGTTTTGGCACTAACTGAGAAAGAATCATTTATGTAAGGGGTAATAACTGTCGGGATGAGGCTGCTATTTTTGATTAAAGAAGAATGCCCATTTTGTGACTTTTTAATCTTTAATTAAACACCATATCAGAATGGTATTTCTTTTTTTCTTGATTTCCTCAGACAATCATTAGGTTGAGAACTAAAAATTAGTGGGTTACCGTAGTGATTTTTACTTCATTTCCCTGACTCAGGAGCCTCTGGTGTTTACATCTGGTTTGTACCTTTTTTATTGAAATCTTTCTTCTTCTGCTAGACTGCGATTTGTAGCTTCTTTACCTTCATGACTAGGTGGCTGTAAGGTTCTGGACATTAACTTTCAGTGTTGTAAGGTTTTTTTCTGTGAGGTGTATGACGATTTCTTTCAGTACATGCTTGTTTGAACGAGCATGTCTAGTATTTGTATTTTGATGCATGGGAATCTTCCCTCTTGCTTGCAGATCTTTCAAAGGTGGACCCTCTGAAGACTTCAGGTGCACCAGTTCATTACTATAACATGTTAGGAAAATGTATATCTTTTCATAGAAAATGACACATTTTACCTGACCTGTAGCTTGATAGGAAATGAAACAGAGGTTACACTTAGAAAAAGCATTCTTCAGGCATACATAGATTTTTTAGAGTATTTTGTACAGTCTAGGAGAAAATATTTAGGTCAAAAATAATTGTTTTATTGCCTCTTTAATATAAAGTAGTTCTGTGTGCAAGCAGAGACTGAAAGTCAAATCCAGTGAAGACAGTGGCAGAAAGATTTGATTAATCTGATAGGAAAACACTTGTTTTTACTAAGAAGTGAAGAAGAAGAAAAAAAAATCACATTCTGAGAAACACTGAGTTTCTCTACAACGTAGCTTTCTGAAAGTATGAAAATGGAGAGGAGGGTGTGAATTTAATTCCCATGTTACTAAATCTTAACTGGAATAGCCAGTCGACTCCCTGGTCCGTATTGGTGTCATCACATAGAGGAGTACTGACAGAAAGTTGTTTTTCAAAAATTATAATCATTATTGTTGTGCAAAAGTTATGTAAACTTAGAAGGAGAAGAAATTCCTCCTTCTTTTTGGACAGAATCTGTTTTCAGAAGATGCTGCCTTAAAGGATATTTCTGCATTTGGACAGAGTTCAGGTTACACACAAGTTACAAATGCTGAGCATTATTTGTCAGTTTGTACACAGATGTAAAATGAAAAGCAGAGATTAAGAGAGCAAAGCTGAAGTGGCTGTAGATGAGGAATACTTTTCCTTCAAAAGTATTTGTGTGTGTGGGTATAGCCAATGGAAAAATCTCTTGGCAGGATACAGAGATAACACTGGTCTCTTTTTCAATTCCAGTTGTTCTTTGCCGGCATTATCAGATGCAAGGTGTTCTGAAGTTCTTGCTCAGGGCAGTCTTGCTATCTACTTCCTGGTGATGTGGTCTGCACTTGGTGTTAACCTCGTTGTAGAGACCAGGCGCACAGGACAAAAATGTTGAAACCTTTCCTAGATGTTTTTGACTCCTACCCAAGACAGAGATAGGTTAGAAATACGTCTTATACTGTCTGGCTCTTTCTTCAGGAACAGCAGCTTGCCTTTGTTGTAGTCAAGGAGGAAGGGAGTTGAAAATATTAACAGTGTCAGTATTAATGGAGAGCTGGAAGGGGGGGCAGTGGGGGAGATGAGTTAAACATTCATTTATGCCAATCCTTTATGAAAACTTTTAACTTTTTTTTTTAATCTCATACCTCCCAATCACCAAATACACTTGTGCAATTGTGAGTTTTTTGGCTTTCTATCACATTGTTACTTGTTTTGTTGTATTTCATATTTCATGGAAGAATGAGGCTTAGATCAGCTGTATCAGGATGCTGTGAATTTGTAATCATCCTAATGAGGCAATGGAGAGGTGAAATTTCAGGATTCAGTAAATATTTCCTTGCATTGAACAAGAGGAGCAATCTCTGACACTCCTGTGCGAGACGCTTTTAATTCGTGATTTTCAGTTGCTGAGAATTATCTACCTTGACATTTAAATATTGAAAAATTGAAAGATAAAGGAAAGTCATCGGAGTCTAGAAATGAGAATGCCACCTAATTGCAGTATGCCAACTGTACCAAGTTTCCAAAATGGTTGTCTAGACGCTTCAGATCAAACACAAACCTGGGTGTTGTTGCTTGTTTCATTTCAGCAAGCAGCATTTGTGAAGCAATCGGTGTGACTGTCAGATAGTTGATATGACTATGTTGATAATGACTATCAGACATGTATTAAGCAGGTAATACAGTTGCACATCTGCTACTTAAACATTTTTGAGTAGCAAAGCCCAAATGTACCTTTTAAATGACTAATCAGTGTTAAAGCTCTGGGTCGTTTACTTCAACAATGTCAGCCTACTTTCAGCGTTACATTTACTGTGCAGACTTAACTGAATTAAAAAAAAATGTTATACCCACAGGTGAATATGTAGTATTTTTGTAATACTGATTTTTAGTAACTAAAGCAGTACATGAAAAAAGATTTTAAAATAACTTGGGTATTAGAGCTGTATTTTATATCCAACGCTTTTTCGGCTCATGGGATTTCCTCTTCCTGATGTGCTTTGTACTTTTCGTACTGTTGATGAATCTGTATTCCAAATACTTTTCATCATTACCTCAGACCCCTCTGGAGTTCTGCATTCCTAACATCCTTTGGCAATTAGTTCCATGTGTCTGGTACCTGTTGTACAAAGAATCACCTCCTTTTGTTTCATTGTAGCTTGGCTCCAACTGGTTTCATTTAATGAACCTCAATTATTGTACTGGAAGAGCTGGTGAACAGTCAACCTGTAACCACTTTCCTTATGTCATTTATAAATTTATAGATTGCTTTCACATTTTCACTTAAGTCGTCTCTTCTCCAGGCTCAAGAGTCCTGCCCTATTCTGTTGTGGTTTTTGTATGGAAGGTATTCATTCGTTTCATCATCTTCTTGTCCTTCTCTGAACTTTTCCCAGTCGGTATATGTTCATTTTAATATGAGGGGACAGTGGTATTTAAGGTGTGGGTGAAGCATGGATTTATAGTAATCTAAGTATGTTTTCTACTTGTGATTCCCTAAAATCTTGCCTCTGACTTACTATTTTGGATTACTGCTGAGCATCGTTGCTCAATGAAGTCTAATGTTTTCTCTAGGTAAAAATAATGCTGATAACACTTTAAAATATTAATAGCTTACCTCTACATTCTGTACCACTTTTGCTTGCTGGCTTTCTTTCCAACTTCAGGTATTAAAATTGTCATTTAGTTTTCTTTCTCTTGCTGATCTTTTAATCCTTTTTCCCCTTTTTATGATGTCTTTGTACCAAATTGAATGTACTTCCACTTTAATGTTTTTGGTGAAAATATTTTTTGCTTGAAATTTACTTCTTCATCTCATATAATTCTCTGACATTTACAGTTTTCGCACCTCTCCTGCAGTTCTTAAAGGACTAAGATGCCAAAGCAATAAATGAAGTGCAGATATTTGAATGGATAGACAGATCTGAGTATTTTGTGCTGGCTTAGCCATTTGAATGGACCGTGTCTTACTTCATGTATCTGTATAAATATCTTTAGTGTGATTCTACTGCCAGAGTTATGCCAGGTATTAAACCAAACTGTACCTTCTGTATTTCTTCTGGAAGCACATGGTGCTCATGTAGTATTTGTGCCGGCCTTTACGAGAGTTTAAGACTGCCGCGGCATGAAACCTTAACCTTGTTCTGTCTAAGAATTCAGCCCACAGAGAGGTCATGTCTTTACAGTAGGAGGGTTAGTACTAATAGATCATCTTAACAAATTTCCTGCGGCAGAATTTCAGACATTGATTTCTGAGCAAGAGAGAATACTAGACAGTAGATTCAATTCAGATCCTCAATTCTGTTTTGTCTTTTTTTTTAAATCATATATAGTATTAAATGAAAAGTATTTGGCGATAGTTTCTGAAAGGTATTAACACTAATACATCATGCTTACAAAGGGTTTCTGAGATGACTAACTTGATCAGTATAGTATTATTTCCATGATCACAAAGGTAAAAATTAGAGACTGAAAGACTTTGGCAACAGCTGTCTGTGTGAACAACGGAGTGTAAGGTTCTCTTGAGTCCTGACGCTAGCCTCTAACAAGAAAGTTCTTCTTGCTACTGTGTGGCTGTAGCCAGCAGTGAGGCTGAAGCAGGGGACTGATGGAGGGGAGTTATGGTGGGTGTTAAGTAACCTGTCTCCTTCCTTTTCCACAAATGAGTTTTCCTGTCACTGTTACAGTGATGAGAACGATACTGCAGTAAAGGTGGTGCTTCAGTGGTGCACCTTCTAATACTTAACCTCTTGCCACTCCTGTGACGGTAGCAATTTAAGAGTGTGGTAAAAAAAATGAAATACTGTGTCTGTGGTAATAAAGGCTAGTTTGTAGGAGCACATTCATTAGTCTTTATGTTCTTCAGTCAAGTGGAAGTTCAAAGTGTAGAGTTCAAAGTGGAAGTTCTAAACATGTAAAGAAGAAAAATAAACAGAAACAAGTGCCTTGATAGTAATGTTTTGTTATTTTGTTCACTTGCCAGACTACTTGAATGCTGGTACTCTACTCCTTCTTAAACATATCTCTGTGCTGCATGTCTCAGCTCACTTTGAACCTCTCCCACCTCCAGTAATTTGCTGTCCTCTGGGCTAGCCTCAGACCAGTGATGCCAGTGAGGGCATTGAACTCTGCTGCTTCCCAGTGTGTCATGGTTTAAAGCTGGGCTGGCTATTAAACTAGCGGCAGACGCTCTTTTTTAACCCCCTCCCTCCCCAAAAGGGGGAGAAAGGGAAAAGGGAAAGAGACTTACGGGTTGGAAAAGTTAAAACAGCTTTAATCTAACAACAATAATAATGTATAGTAATAATAGGAAAAATATTAATGAAAATATATGCAAATATATATAAAACCAATATGGAGCTCCCCCCTTCCCAATGACTAATACGTCACCCGGGTGCTGCGGGGCACGCCCCAGGAAGGTCCCGGACTGCACTCAGCAGCAGGCAGGAGCTGGATTCAGGAATGCACGGATCGGGACCAAAGGCAGAAGAATTGGACAGAGTCCTCCTTGGACGCCGGCCATAGAAGAAGAGAGAGTGACCCTTGTGATCCCTCAGCTTTATACCAAGTATGACGCGTATGGGATGGAATACTCCCTTTGGTCACTTTTGGGTCACCTGCCTGACCCACTCCTCCCCACCGCAGGGTCGCAGGTGTGACCCCTTCTCTGCCCTTTCCGTTGCGGCGCATGAGAAAGTCCGCAGAAGCAAGCATCGACCTTGGTCTCCATAGGGATAACTATAAGCAAGAGCGTTTCTGCATACCGTTCCTACTGCTGTTCCAGCACCAACTATAAACACCGAGCCTTATCACTGCTAGAAGCAGCTACTGTCTGGAAAGACATGCAGTTAATTTCAGAGAGTGCAGCTTCTCAGAAGAGACTGAACTGAAAAGTAACGTTACTGAAAGAGAATTGGTTCTGTCCTGCCCCAAACCAGGACACAATGTTTTCTTGCTAGTTTTCTTCTCTTTATACCATATTGTGTGTCCTGTTCACTGTAGTATCATTGGTTTACAGAGAAGGAGGAGCTTACAAAGAAAGAGGAACTTACAAGTGGACTCCCAAGTCCATTCTCCTCACAGCCAGATTTAATCATTTTTCACTAGGAGTCTGAGACTGTCAGTGCCAAGAGGGCAGAAGGTCAGAATTTTTCTANTTCACTGTAGTATCATTGGTTTACAGAGAAGGAGGAGCTTACAAAGAAAGAGGAACTTACAAGTGGACTCCCAAGTCCATTCTCCTCACAGCCAGATTTAATCATTTTTCACTAGGAGTCTGAGACTGTCAGTGCCAAGAGGGCAGAAGCTCAGAATTTTTCTAAGTACTCAGAATTGAAATGTATTTGGTTGCAGACTAAAAATTTTGTGATTGCTTTTTTCCTAATAATAAGGGATACAGGTGCTACTGTTTTTCTAAAAAAAGTTGCATAAGAGTTTGTGGATTGCAATATTGATACTGTCTTTATAATTCCTATTTTTAATTTGATCCTCTCAGCTCCTAACCCTTATGCAGCATCTTGTCTTTATTGTGAAATCATATTCTAGAGTCTGAACTGTCAGTTCTTGACTAACACTGACAGGTTTCTTTTCAGTAGCATAAGATGTAGAAAAGACTTCTATACAGGAAAACTAATGACAGTAATCTCTCTCACTGTGCCCTCAGCTGCAGTAACCCTAGGCATTTCTCATGAGTATGCTAAATTTCCGTGTATTTGATGTGCATCTCTGTACATTTCCTTATGGTATATGTTGTCTTGCACCCGTATTTTGTTGATAGATTGTCACTGCAAAAAATGGATGATACAAAAAAACTAGGTAACAATCTATTCTTAATGGATGAAACTGCTCAGAAATTTAAGCTGGTTCTACTTCCAGCATCGCAGTTCAGACAGACATTAGACATAGACTAATGAATGTAGTCTGAGTCAGAAATTCCAAAATAGGGTTTTCTGAACAACTTTTTTTAGCTTGATACCTGAACAGGGAGAATAACAATAATTTTAAATTATTCAGATTTTTTTCAAAACAATAAAAGGGAAATTTTTGTTTTGATCGATATGAGTTGTTCTGTGTGATGCAAAATGAAAACAATTTATTTGGTCATCTTACATTTTTTTTAAATGCAAAGACAATGAAAACAAGTTTCACAAAACTGCGGATGGAGGACATGTGACAGTCTTTTGCCTAGAAAGCAAAAGTAAAGTTCAGTTGTTAGAGATCTTATCAGTTGTAGTCATTGTATCCAAGAACATGTCCTGCTTCACAGGTTTTTAGCATACTTTGAGTCAGGCTATTTAACCAGCTGGCGTAGCTTTGTTTTGTAAAAATAATGAATCAGTTTTTCTCTGGACTGAAATCCAAGTGTTCCATCAGCTTAGTATAATTCTTGTAGTCTTACTTTTCTATCTCACATGCACAGTTAGTATTTTGTAGTGATTAGTAATGAGGACCGCTAACAGGTGCCTGTTATTAAAGATCTTTCCACTGAAGTCAATAACCTTTGGATCAGGTCTTTTGTGAAGACTGTTTATATCATTTAATTCAGTGTTCCACCACTTCAGTGGTTAAACAGGCACTGGTTAACATTCTGGATTACATCATACTTTGTTCTCCCTGTTGGTCTTGGGTTATATTTTGGTTGCTTCCTTTCCCACCCCAACCTTCTGGCTACAGCAGGTTCAGGATGTCTTCTGATCGAGCTGTGGTTTGAGGTGTAATCTTTTTGTGTATGAATGATTGGTCTCAGTGAAATTACTGTGATAACTTCTACTTGTGCATCTCCTTTTTTTGAGTGTTTTGAAAGCATAACTCGGCCTAAAAAGTTACTTCTGTCTACTAAGAAGGAATAGAATATGGATTTTCTTCAAGAATTCTGGCACATAAGCTTTCAGCTAGTCCAAAATTGCCAGTTTGAACAACCATGTGATAAACACTTTAGAAAAAGAAATAAAACTGATTTGAGGTTTGGACAAAGATCCAGGTCTAGTTCATTTTGCTACTTTTCGGTTTTTGTCTTTTTTTTATTTGACTTAGTAAAACTAGACTTGAGTAGCTAATCTGAGGGGAAAAAAAAGACATTTAACAAACGAATGCCGAATAAATGGATAAATTTTGTGTATCTTTGTACATGATGCTATATTGTGTCACTAATGTAAAATTATTAACATTTCCTGATTTTGTAATACACATTCATAGAAACGTAGAAGGAAAACCCAAAGTAAGCATTTAACATATGTGCTCAATATCATAGGAGAATTTTGAAAACATCTAGATTTTAATTTAAGACAACTATAAATGATTTCATTATGCATGATGAGAATAGTCTTCACACTAATTTGTTCAGATCTTGTAATCTTGCAAGTGAGTAATTTTATAATTGCACTATAGAAATACTCATAATTAATGTTTGTCTGAGAAAAGAAAAGGAAAACTTACAGTAACATTTTTAAGTCGATAGTTCATACTGAACTTGAGTTTCTGATATTTAACATTATACAAAAAACAGTGGATATAAAATATATAATGTGCTTTTAAATTATACACCAAGAGAAAGCGACTGTGGAAAACTACATCTAAGTAGTACAACAGTCTCCCATTATTGTAAAAACAAGAGGAATGATATTTACTGGTACATCTCTGTGGGCCGAGTTGGAATGAAAGTTTCTTTTGTGTAGTTAGTCAGACAGTCCACTTGTCTATCTTGGCATGTCTTCTGTCCCTGAGCTGAAACTCATGTAGTCATTTCTACCATTTCTGGAAAAAACGAAAATCTGATTAATCGTATGAATCATAAGACTTAAAAAGTAGTAAGCTGCAGTATACAAAGTATGTACTATTGAGAGCAGTCTTTCAGTTTGAAGTGAAGAGTCAAACTGATTGGATGATTTGCCTTTTCTCTTTAGCATCCATCATTTATTGAGCACAGTGCTTACTGAATAGAGATGTGTTGTACATTTTTATATAAATCTATGGTAGTTTTTCCAAATCGTAAAAAGAGGACTCATGCCTGTAAATGTAGTTAATAACTCAACATACTCTTTTACTTTTGAAAAGGGGAATGGTACGTCTAAGTCTTGGTACGTCTTGGTACGTCTAATACTTGTAATGACCCAAACCTGTTTGGTTTTTTTCTGTCTCATAGCTGATTTTTGCACAGTAGTAGATCTGACTCCGGCAGTGAAACAGGAACGCTGGATACTTGGTAATTTGGAGAGTTTCTTTGTCTTCTGCTTGATTGGGGGAACTGAAGATCCCGAGTGAATGGTTGTTTTGGGAGTGTGGGAACTGATGTTTGAAGACCTTACCCACACAACAGAAATACTTAATAGAAAATTTTGCTTAACTGAAATACTACTTGTAATCAGTTTCCACTAAAAGGTGAAACTACAAACATGTATTTACTTTGGCTATCTATTGCATTTTTGTGTAGGGTTATTGCTTTGCGATGAGAAAATTACAACACAACTTTCTAAGAGTTTTTTTGGTCTTTTTTATTTTGAGTAGTTGCTAATAGTCATGAATAATTACTGGGAGAAAGAATAACTTAATTTTTGTTTTTAATGAGTCTGGTGGCCAAAAGCGTAGAAGGGCTTGTAGACTTGGTAGGGATGATAAGCAGCTGAGAGATGCAGAGATGAGAGAGGAAAAGGCAGGAAAAGTTATAAGGTAATTTAAAACCAGGGGCTGGGAGAAATCTAGTGAGCGTCTAGTTCAAGATGAATCATTATTTAATGTTTAAATAATAAAACTCTGTATTGTCAAAAAATGAATATTTTTTTTCAAGGTAGAATTTGTTAAAATCCAGGTGGGCTACACAGGGGGTAATTTTGATCAATAAAATGTCACTGAAGCAGGGACATACGAATAGGTCAGCCTGAGGCCAAATGTAGATATGTTTTAGCGTTAGTGCAAAGGAGTTTTATGTAAAAGATGATCAAAACCAAATAGCATAGTTTACATGGAGTTCTTAGTTTAAGTGGTAATTGTATCAGAAAATCAGTAGAAGGAAAGTTAGTCATCAAGACACTGCAATACCAATGTAAAAATTTGATTGAGATCTAGACTCTAGAATACATGAATGAAGAAAACATAGAGTCAAGTTGGTTAAGTAGACAAATTGTATCAGCAAACAACACTGTGTCTGAGAAAATTCCTATTTCATGTCTAAGTAAGAGTTAGGCCGCAGTATCACTTAATCAAGATGGTGAGACTAACTAAGGAGGCTTTGTAGGCAAAAATAAACACCATAGTGAAAAAGTAAACTACGGTTAGCTTCCCGTAGGCTGGCTAACTATCATGAATAGAGGTTGATTTTTGAGTGTCCTTAAATGTTCTTCCAAGAACATTTCTATTTGGAGAACTTGGAATGAAGGAAGCAACTCAAAATTTTGTGAGCAGAGTGCAAGACAGGCTAGTTCAAAATACTATTATTTAAAGACTGTTCTGTAAAGTGGGAATAATATTCTCACTGTTTGATGTGCTCCTAGGAAAATTTGGAAAGACAGTGAAAAAGGTAAAGTGATCTCTAAGGGTGGAAATATATTTTTACATGTTTTCTTCTTAAATATGTAGGAGCTTATGCATGCTACTTATAAAAAACATAAATCTTAGAGTATCCAAAAAGCTATCAGGATAAAATACCAGAGTATATAATAAGCATGAGAAACCAAAAGACATCATATCAACTCAGCCAGGCAAGTGGGAATTTTGTAAATTTATTTAAAATCACAGTAAGGCAAAAGAAAGAGCAATGCTGAATGCCTAAAAAAAAAATACGAGATGCTCTTTAAAGCACATCAGAATAATAAAGCTATAGGCAATTGAGATTTAATAGGACACTAAGTCCATAGCAGGTGAGTTCTGTGCCTTGAGCTCCCTACAGAGAGGCATAAAGACATAGCCACGGTAGAGCTTTTTTTTTTGTTTTAGAAGACATTGGAAGAAGTTCTGAAGGAAGAACAATTTTAAAAGAACTGTTTAATAGCTCTGGCAAACTTGCTCTCCAGCTTTTATTGCACAGCATGGTCTCATATGATAGGGAAAATCTCTTTGGTCAGTTGGGGTCATCTGTCACAGCTGTGCCCCCTCTTAACCCCTTGTGCACCCCAGCCTCCTCACTGGGGGCAGAGGGGCAGGGTGAGAAGCAGAAAAAGCCTTGATGCTTTGCAAACACTGCTCAGCAATAGCTGGAACATCCCTGTATTATCAGCAGTGTTTGTCACAGATCCAAAACATTGCCCCGTAGAAGTTACTGTGAAGAAAATTAACTCTATCCCAGCCAAAACCAGTACACTAGCTTACTATACATGTCATATTATTTTACATTGTATGTCATAAATTAAATCTGTAAAGCCCAAACAGTTGAGAGTTTGACAAAACCTTGCCATGTTTAGTTTTTGTATCCAAAGTAAGCACCACTGTTTTTGTAACTTTACAAAAATTAAT
This sequence comes from Steatornis caripensis, assembly GCA_013398225.1. NCBI lineage: Eukaryota > Metazoa > Chordata > Aves > Caprimulgiformes > Steatornithidae > Steatornis > Steatornis caripensis. Next base: position 253,429 of record VZSC01005247.1, on the reverse strand, counting down.
GAAAGGACCAAATAACAAAAAGTTTTCATGTACGTAATTCTTTTATCTCCTGCGTTGTACAGAAGGTTTATGATACCATTCCTGGCCTGAGCTGTTCATTTGGTGCTACTTAGACACAGATTTTTTTTTCCTGATTTTTTCTCATATTAGTCCCTGCAAAATAGCTCCAAGTCTGAAAACATCAGGTTCGGGAGTGGGAGAGGGGTCAAAGTTTCTTGTGTTCTGCAGCCGAATGTCCTATTTCTTCTTTCTTTTTAAAGCATTATAAATGGTTTTAAAGGCATTGAATGCTTACTATTCAAAGGGATCCCATCTGGTTTTTCAAAAGCGTTCATCAGTGCATGTTCCAAATGATATGACACAGGTTTTTCTAGAATTTAGACTCCAAAACTGTGCAGTAATTGTAATGGGCTTTTCCACATATGGGTCTGCAATGCAAAAAATGACAAAAAGTTTTGTTGAAATTTCCCCAGTTCAAAACTCTCCAGAGTTGTAGTTCAAAACAAGAATGCTGCAGTAATGTGAAGTATATTACTGCAGTTTATTTAATAATAACATTCTGGAGCAGATGTACTTGTTTACTGTTTGAACAGCTTAAATCCTCACATTCTCCCTCTTTTACATCAGCAGTTGTGTTTGGCAGCCCTTTGCAGCTGCTTACAGCTGGATGCGTTCCTGTGGATTTTCTTTCTACTGGACACCATTCTGTTCTGGCAGTGATTTGTCTGTAATTCCACAGTGTACTTTCATTTAGGAAAAAATCTAGTGGAAAGTGCCATGAATTTTTAGAACAACAAAATAATGAATAAGGGAAATTATAATATCTTGGTAGGGAAGGGGGGGGGGATAGTGTTGGGTTTTTTGAAAAATATTGTTTGTTTTGGTGTAGTTAGAAGCCCATTTGTTAAATTTGGGGATCAGAATGCTTTGTATTATAATCTGCTAGAAAGCATAACTTTCCTGGTTTAGTCACTCATTTGGAATTACTTGTCCCATTCGTGATCATCGTCCAAAAAGAAGCATGCTACTTTCAAAATTAGTAATGAAAAAATATCCTCTTAAGATAATGTGCCGTCTCAATTTAGTGCTTTTTTAAAAAATAGCATAGTTTAGATTTTCATGTTGTGCTTTTCTGAGTACTAGCGAAGAATATGTTTGACAGAACGCTGTATTTCGTGGTTTACGCAGACAGGCGATAGTGTTTAACTCGGTAATGCCAGTGTGTTTCACCTCTGCTTGATCAGAACCCAGACTAACACAGTTTTCAGAACTGCTTTGCACATAGCGTTGCCAGTGGCATCAGCTGTTGAGTTCATGTGGATTCTTTTCTTACTCTAATCTGCTTGCCTAAGGGCCACTAAGTTGGGCTGGAGCTGTATGACACTGACAAAATGTAAACCGGATCGACAGTGGTCGTACACATTTTCAGACATCAGAGGTCAGACTACTGTTGTGTATGGTGAAATTTAAAACAGCTATCATTTGATGATTTAAAATCGTAAGTCACCTGTGGCATTATGTGTTTGAACCTACAGCACGTGGCCAATCCACCTTGTTGTAGATAACTCTTAAAAATACTCATTCAGTGTTTTCCATGTTTGAGAATGTTGCTGTAAGAGCCAAGCCTTATTCTCCAGCTATCTTGTTACTTATTACTGAGCTCAAAATATCTTTTTCCTGTGTTAAGAAATGGAGTCTCACTTGCAAGTACACTTGGAAGAGGCAGTAAGAGGCTGTCTTAAAGTACAGTATTTCAGGCCTTGCATTTTGTCTGAATCCCTTATGGACTGAGGTATGCATAACTGTTACGGAAAGTACAGCATCGTGTGGTGTTTCCACTTAGTTAAGACAGTAACAAAAAGAAAATAAGAACTTGAAATGACAAATATACTTTCACGGTTATCAAACGGCTTATTATTCTGTGATTTATTAATAAGTGTTGCTCTGACAATGAGCAGTCTGTTTAAAAGTATGCAAGATGATGTCTTTGACAAATTATCTCTGGTCCAGAGATGACAAGCATGAGAATTACAAGAACCATAGAAAAGCAGTGGCTAGAATAAGCAATTTAAGTTTCAGGTGAAATTGGAAAGAGGAAAATGACAAAAGCAAGTTAATCAGAACTGAAGAGATGAAGCCTTATTTAGCTTAAGCTGTAGGGTATAGTTGTCAATGACACAATAGTATTTGCTAAACAGTTTGTTAAGCTGACATTTGCTTGTATTCTTAGGGGAAATGACTTAGTTGAGATAGAACTTGACATGCATAGCCCTTGACATTTTAATGCAAGTTTAAGCACTGCATTTCAAGCAGCGCTTGTACTCATTAGCGTGGCGCAGAAGGGAGTTGTGCTTTCACTTACTAAACCATTAATTTATTAAGATAGCGAGATATTTATTAGAAAGACATCAAACCTTGCCAAATACACTATTTCTTACGTACAATTATCATAAATATATATATATGATGAAAAGTTGGATGCTGGGTTCTGACATATGCTTCCACCTACTATTCTAGTTCTGAAACCAACTCTGTCGATAGGTTAGGGCTTACATTGAAAAAATTCACAGAACTGTTGTCTTTAGGGATTAAATGTAAGATGCCAAGAGATTAATTAATCAACAGTAATTTTACGTCTACTGCAAATGAGCTATGTGCAATAGATAATTAAAGCTGGCATTGGGTAGGAGAATTATGAGAGCTACTGAATCACCTATGGAAAAAATTATGTTCGCTATTGTCCGTCTTCATACTGATGTGAATTTCTAATTTAAGAATGTAAATCATGGAGTAACTTTCTCATTAAATCATTTTAAGACTGACATATCTGTCTTATTCACTGCTGATTATCAAGTAGCAAGTCTTTTTGTGCAGGACGGAAGCTTTTCTCTCCTTTATGCTGCTGTCTGAGATAAAATTTTAGCGAGAAATTAACCTTTCTTGACAATATTTTAGATTCAGACCACTACCTCACACAGAGCATCAGGCTTGAAGCCTACAGTCTTGATATGCAGTCTGTAGTACTGTTCAAGTACTACTGAGTACTTGAACGAAGTGAGTTATTTACCACTACTAGCCAAAAGTTATTGTAGGGTGATGTTCCTGTTCCATTCTCGTGACAAATTACACTGAGTAACCTTTGCTTTTTATGAAAGAATTAAGTCTTACAGTTTATCTAACATTCAGTATATAGATATGCATCAGTGAAAACCATACTGGTTAGTGATGTTGTTTCCTTGAAAGGAAAGTGAACATAAAAACTCCATGTCACATAGCCAAACAGCTGGCGTTTTTTATATCCTACAAACAGCTTGAGATTGAGTGCACTCAAGTTGCTTGGCAAGGTAACTAACTTCAAATACCAAAGCTCTAAGTAGAGAAATATACCACTTGGATTCATATATGGATATTTTATATTTGAATGAGAACATTGTGCATACTAAAATTCTTAAAAATTTTGTTAGAGTGTGTTAATTTTAAGTAACTTAGCAGCCAACTGTAGCACTTGACTTAGTACTTCGTGCAAAGCAACAGCATTTTTACTGTTGCATTAAGTAAACCAACAGAGGCAGCTGAGATGCACATTTGCACATCAGTTCATGTAGAAATGTGCACAGAACGAGAGGCAGAAAGAGTGGTTTTCTGCTCAACAGTCATGGTGAGGCACAGTCTGGGAACTGTCGCCGGCACTGACTGGAGCAACTGCCCCAGTACAGCAGAGCCCTCAGCTTGGGCTGTCTTCCAGAGGAAGGATGCAGGTTTTCACCTCTGAGGCTGCAAGAACTGTCTAGGACCTTGCTGAGGTTGAGGCAGGAAGAGATGTTGTCCTTGCCTGCAGAACGTTTGCCATGGTTGAAGATTTGTGTTACCAAGTAAAGAACTGCAGGAGGGTCAGCAGACTGTGCAACATCACAGATGACAGGAAAGAGATTAACTGACTTTTCTCTGGGACTCTGCAGCCTGAAGCCACAACTGTACCAAAATAGAGGCAGGCAGAGTCTGTGCCTGTTGGTTCAGAAACAGAGACTCCCATGATGGTGAAGACTGCAAACTGGTGACTTCTGACACCAGGAGGAAGACGACTTCTTTGCCTGNGACTGTGCAACATCACAGATGACAGGAAAGAGATTAACTGACTTTCCTCTGGGACTCTGCAGCCTGAAGCCACAACTGTACCAAAATAGAGGCAGGCAGAGTCTGTGCCTGTTGGTTCAGAAACAGAGACTCCCGTGATGGTGAAGACTGCAAACTGGTGACTTCTGACACCAGGAGGAAGATGACTTCTTTGCCTGCAGGTGGGCAGCTACATGATAGTTCAGTATCTGGTAGCAGATAATGGGCTGGGAGCTCTGTTCAATGAGACATGTGAGCCAGCTCTGCCTAAATCAGGTGGGAGCATCAGGAGGAAACAGCGAGTGACAGCAGTGGTGTACCAAGCTGAACATAAGCCAGCAGTTTGCCCTTGCAGCAAAGAAAGCCAACAGCATCCTGGACTGCATTAGTTAAGGAGTGTCACCAGCAGGCTGAGGGAGGTGATCCTTCCCCATCTGCTCAGCAGTGATGAGAGCACAGCTGGAGAGCTGTGTCCAGTTCTGGGCTCCTCAATACAAGAGAGACAGAGACATTTTGGAGCAAGTCCAGGAAGGTGCTGAGAAGATGATTAAGGACATGGAGTTGTCTAGCCTATAAGCAGGGGCTGAGAGGGCTGGGATTGCTTAGCCTTGAGAAGTCTCTGGGAGATTTTATCAATGTGTACAAACATGTGGCGGGGTGCGGGGTGATACTTTTCTCTGTTCTGAAGACCTGTTACAAGTAGTCTAAATAAGTCCATGTTTGTCAGTATGTGAGACTTGTCTAATGCCAAAAATGGCAGAAAGTGTCTTAGGCTGCATCTGTCACTTAGTGGCAGAAACACAATAAAATGTGTTGTGCAACTTTGGTCATATGGCTGGATGGTCTGGTGGTCATCTGGCTGGAGCACGTTGCAAGTCCTCTCAGAGTGTCTGTTACAGAAGCTAGGATTGGATGTGTCCAAGTATTGCTCTGGTATCTGCAAAAGTATCCATACCCAGCAGCTGATACCTTACTTTGCTGATACGCACCCTTAAAGGGTGTTGAAAGAGATGACACAATAGGCATGTCAGGAACCAGAAGCTGTTTAGGAATGACTCAGTGGCTTGTGGAAGAGAGGCACTGTGGATTTAAGAATAACATAAAATAAAATACGAAAGTCAGCAGGAATAAAATGGTGTATGAGATCTCTATGAAATCAAATTCAGCACCTAAATTGGGACAGCATAGGTTTAATGTTGTATCAGCAACTGCCCAAACAGAAGTGTGGAAGTGAGTGGGTCTTGCCAAAGGAAAGCTAAGAATATAATATCAGCCTTCTGTAACCCTTTGGCAGACCGTGTAGGTGTCAGAATAGAATGTAATGCAAAAGAATGTTTCTTAAACACTTGAATGTTTTTGGTGCACCTAGTAGGGGAACCCACAGTTTAGCCCAAAACAGTGTACAGATCCTGGTTAGGAGTTTTAATAATTGTTTTGTAAAAATAACCAGAAAATACTCGAAATGCAGCATCCCAAGGTCATAAAATCTGGCAAAGTACAATTTAAAAATAGAAAAGATGGTCAAACAGCTAAAAATTTTTCAGAAAGCCTAGAGTTCTTTTAAAGGTAGCATTACACACACATGCATGCTACATTTAAGAATGGCTCAAAAAATCCTACAACAGGTTTAAACCATAAACTAAGGAAAGATAATAGATACTGAAAGTAAACTAGCATCATTTATGAACGGAAATCATGTCTTTTGCTCCAAAAGAGGTAGGAAATAAGCTCCAGCGAATAAAATGTTAAACGGCAATAAAGATGTGAAAAAGATTCTGAGTGACAGTATGAAGCTGAAATAAACCTTTTTTCAAACACAGCAAATTCAAGAAGTCTGCCAGAGAATTGGTGGGCTGAGAGATGATCAAAGAGCATTCAAGAAGGATCATTTCATTGTTGAAAAACTAAATTAATGATTTGAATCCGTTTTTGCTATAGAGACTGTCAGGAGGGTTTCTGCACTGGAAACATTATTTACAGGAGAGGAGTTGGAGAAGCAGTCACAAACTAGGTTGTTAACTGAAGAGGCACAGAAATAATTGATAAGTTGGATAGTGAAAAGGAACTCAAGGCTAAAATAGGTGAATTACAACAGATATTATTTAACCCCTCACTTTCAAATATTCTAAGTAACTGGGGAGTGTGGGTTGTCAAATGAAACACCATTTTTTTTGAAACATTCTTTCGGAATCCATGGAAACTACAGATCTGGAAGCCTGATACCTGTGCCAAGCTAATTAGTAGTAAAGGAATGTAATGAAGAATAGAACTGGTAGAAAGATATATTTCTTTGTTCCAATTTAAGAACTAGGAAGTATTAAGTGAATTTAGTAGGAGACAGGTTTAAAATAAGCTAAAGAAGGATCTTTTTCAGTACAACATGTAAATGAGGTGGGAAAATCCTTATTACGTGATGGGTGTAGATTTTAAAAGCTGACTTATATTTGAGGTGAGACTGAGTATGTTCATGGAAATCCTTTGAGGCTTGCCAAATATATAGAAACTACCCGTAGCTAAGGAAAACCCTGTGGAAGTGTTAACTATGCTTGCCTTCATCTTATTGTTAGTGTGCTGTCTTGGCTACTGTATGAGGCAGGCTACCATGCTAGATAGGCCTTTTGGTTCTGACGTGGTCCAAACATTCTAATGTACTAAGATGTCCTTTGAATATCTTTAGTACTGTCTATGTTGTTCAACATACTTGTGAGCAATCTGTAGAATCAGAAAACTGTGTAATAGCAGCATTTGTTGGTAATGCAAAATTTGCAGCTATTAACAGCTAACATGAAAAATACTATATGAAAATCAGTGTTGCTAGAAGCAAAGTAATACGTGTACGAAAAAAGAATTATGTACGAATGCTGGTGGGCTAGTGTTGGACTAAATTCTCTTCAGAGTAGAGAACTTGTAGCATTCTCAACAGTTCTCTGAAAAAAAGTTGATTTAACATCATACTGAAGTTCAAAAATGAAAAGATGTTGACTACTCACAATTTCCTCAAATGAAAAAAAATAGAACAGTGTCACTAAAATGATTCACGATCCGAGTTCCAGGTTTAAAAGGAAAAAAACCTCAAACAAACCAGCCCCACCTGAACCAGTTATTTTTGTGGGTTTTTTAAAGAAACAATTTCCTCCCATTGGGACTAGTGTCTGTAGTGATGAAAAACATAATGCTGGAAAAAGGGAGTAGACTAACAATAGAGAAAAGGGCAATTGGTAGACATTAAACATTATGACTCAAATTTACTCTGTAGCTCAGGAAGCATTTAGACTGTTCAGTCAGAGGAAGTGGTGCTATTGTGTGAGAGGGATCACTGTCTAAATGTCCTGTTTCTTGTATTCCTTCCTAATCATTTTCTACTGGCCTCTGTTGGAGACAGGGCATTGAATTAAGCAGATCTTTGGTGTTACAAAATGGCCTTTCTGTTTTTCCATTTAACTAGGGTATGGATTTTTTCAAAAACTATCAGAAGTTTTGGTTCCAAACTAACCTAACTTGAATGTATACACTGGGTTCAATCCTGTTTAACATTTTCATTCATGGTTTGGATGATCCAGAGTGTACCCTCAGCAAGTTTGCTGATGGCGCCAAACTGGGGGGAGTGGCTGATGACACCAGAGGGTCGTGCTGCCATCCAGAGGGACCTCAACAGACTGGAGAAATGAGCTGACAGGAACCTCATGAAGTTCAACAAGGAGAAGTGCAAAAAGTCCTGCACCTGGGAAGAAATAACTCCATGCACCAGCTGGAGAACAGCTTGGGAGAAAAGTATTCAGGGGTCCTGGTGGGCACCAGGTTGAACATGAGCGGCGATGTGCCCCTGTGGCAAAGGTTAATAGTACCCTGGGCAGCATTAGACAAAGTCTTGCCAGCAGGTCAAGGGAGGTGATCCTTCCCCTCCATTCAGCCCTGCTGAGGACATACCTGGAATGCTGGGTCCAGTTGTGGACTCCTCAGTACAAGAGAGACATGGACAGACTGCAGAGTCCAGTGAAGGGCCACAAAGATGATGAAGGGACTGGAGCATCTCTTCTATGAGAAAATGATGAGAGAACTGGGGCTGGTCAGCCTGGAGAAGAGAAGGCACAGGAGGGAGCTCATCAGTGTGTATAAATACCTGAAGGGAGAGTGCAAAGAAAATGGAACTAGGCTCTCTTCAGTAGTGCTCGGTGACAGGACAGAAGGCAAGGGACACAAACTGAAACACAGCAGGTTCCATCTAAACATCACAAAACACTTTTTCACTGTGAGGGTGACCAAGCACTGGCACAGGTTGCCCAGGGATGTTGTGGAGTCTCTGTCCCTGGAGATAACCAGAAGCCGTCTGGACATGGTCCTGGGCAACTGGTTCTAGGTGGCCCTGTTTGAACAATGGTATTGGTTCAGATGACCTCTGGAGGTCCCGTCCGACCTCAACCATTCCGTGATTCTATGATATAATCTTTTTGAACATATGGTTGCTAAAGCAGCTGCAGAACTTTTGCTTGAATAGTTGTGACTGTTGAACTGGTTGACAAAACAGATACCGTTCAGAATGATTTTACAAAATGATAATTTGGCTTTCATTGTGGTAACATTTAGATGTTTTGTAAGAGAATGCTCATTTTCCCTGAAGATCCCATTTGTTGGAATATAGTCTTGGAAAAATTCCTTGTTAAGGAAAAATTTTCTGGGGCTGAAATCTGCATAGCTTTCATTTAGAATCCAAAGTGGTGATTCCCTCAGTCTTGGAATTGGTAAATAATTATCCATAAAACCTGAGCAAAATTTGAGATTGTTCTTCACGGGGACTTAGATTATCCAAATTGTAGCAGCACAACGGGTGGATTAAAATGTTAATATTTTCCTGGAAGAGTCTCTTCGCTCTTCTGTAGTACTCCGGTATGGCTTACACCGCAGTGTGCGTACAGCTAGTGCAGGACATCAGTGCCTTAGTAGTCTAAATGGTGCTAGTCTTTGCAGGACTCAGAGCTATATATGAAGTACTGTGATGACCTTGGATGGCATAATGGTAGACACTGAGGACTGTGTTCACTGGAACAGTTTTCAGATCTGATTCAAAAATATTTGGAAGGTAGAGTATTAGGGTCTTCACTGAAAATGTGCTAGCATGAGAGGAGTGCCTTACAAATAGGTGCAAGATTGTGGAGGGGGATGAAAAGACAAAGTGTGCTCTGGAAAAACACAGTGATGTCTCACTGTGAGAGCCACTGAAAATATTGTAAGTCTGCTTAAACTTCTTTAAAAGAAGTTATTTAAAATTCTGACTGTTTATTCCTGATTAATGACAGATGTTCCCAAAGTACTCTTAGTTTCTTCCTTATTCTCTTTTCAAGGAGTAGGAACAACTTGGATGCTCTTCAGGTTGATTCTAAATGTTTCCAGGGAGAAATGAATGATTTCATCACAGATGTTGAGAAGAGGAGAAATAATTTAGAGTAATTAATTTTGCCTGTGTAAAATTTTCCCTTCAGATTCATTTTGATAAAACTACCCAGTTTTAATTTTCTAATGTCAGTGTCATTTCGGTGTACATGTTTGAACAGATGCCCACATTTCACACAGGACGTAGCTGCATTTCAGTAATCATGAGAAATTACTTGTTTGTTGTTTTAAAATGAAATTGTGAAACATTTAAACACAAGCATGTAAGACGATATAAATGGAAGTCATCATCTCTACTGGTTTAGCCCTAGCAAATAGATGTGCTGCTGGCAGATAAATCCATGAAACCTTTTAAAAAGAGAGTCTATTCTGAAAAGGATACATCTTGTTTCATTTCGCTGATTTACATTTTAATGCTGTAAAACTGCCACTCCAACGTGGTGGATTTTTTCTTTGTTCTTTTTAAAAAAGTATGAATCAAAAGATATGACTGCTATTTGTCGGCTTTGTCTGTGATTCATGCTTTTAACTCTCTGTGGGCACTTGCTTATTCTGATACATGGGCTTTTACCTGCATCTTTCTCCCTCCACCTCTGGAAGTTTAATTTTTTGTCTTTTTGATGAGATAGTCAGACTGCCATGCTGCTTATAGCCACAGTGCTGTAGCTGTTTCAGAGTGAGCTAGGGGATGTTTTCAGCACTACGTTACATATATTTTTTCTTTATCTCTGGAATATCAAAATTAAGTATTCTACTGCTTTAAACCATAGCACATGTATGTTTGGTTCCTGTAAGAAATAAATCTCTTGGATCTTGTTTAAAGGGAGGAAGTAATGGTATGAAAAAAACACTTGAAAGAAATGTATTTCCTTGCTCACAGGTAAATTTTATGCAAATAAGACTTTAGGCATGTGTTCTTACGAGATTTTTTTTTTTTTTTTGAAAGATCTGTCAGTTTCCACTGGACCTACTGCCACTATCTCCAGGCTTCTTTTGAAGTCTGCTCTCCACTCATGTTCTCTTCTCTCTCTTTTCGCCAGGGACTTAAGCAGTTTACTCTCTCTGGTCGTGTGCTTTTGTCCTGCTTGTAGCCAGACATTTCCCATTCAGGAGCTCCTCCTTGCTTCTTCTGGGATTTTTATTATAATCTTTTGTTTGTACTCTGTCTTTTTCATAGCATTTTATTCCATTTGTTTCCAGTCAACTGTCTCTTTTAATTTAATTACTTGTAGTCAGTCAGGAGCAGAATTGAGTCAGAGCTAGAAGTGAGGGTGGTGTTGTGATCTCAGGAGGAGGCAGCAATATCACTGGAGATAACACAGCAGAAGCCTAGAGGTGCCGATTTGTACTTGGGCAAGATACGACTGATAGTCACTCCTGGCAGAGCGGCTCCCAGTGATTTTGTGTACCTGTGGATACCGTGGAGCAGGATGCTGGAGATGATGAGGTTTAGGGTTTCCCTGTTGGTGGTGAAAATAAGAAAGTCAATAGGATCACACAACCAGGGCAAGACAGCAGTTGTTCGGTAAGACCTTCTATCCAACACTTGCAAAAAATCCAGGAAAGAGCAAGCTACTGCTTTGCTGGGAGCAATAGGTTTGCTGTTTTATTTCCTCAGTGTGAGGCAGCCACTGCTGAGTGAGTGCCAGCTGGCATTCCAAGTGCAGCTCTTTGCCTAAAACAGTGCTAATATGATCATGTTCAATGATAGAAAACGGCTATGTGGCCTGACCTCTCACTCAGAACACTGAGGTAAGGTGCACAACATGTTCATTGCAAAGAATAAGTAATTCTCTTATCCACATGTTTGGCTCAGCATCTGAACATTCTTTCAGTGTACCAACCTGTAATAAAAATGCCCCAACTAAAATTTAACACCTCAGAATACAAGAAAATTAATGGTTTCTTTCCTCCCTCCCCCTAGGTGCTCATTAACAGTATTTTCCTATACCTGACATTCTTCCTCTTGCAGGCCTTTTCCAAGAACAATTCTGTAGCAGCCGGTCTTTTTCTTTTTTTTTTCCGATTTACAGGTAATATATGCCATGATCAGCTAAAAAGACGGGAGGGGAAGAAGGCTGCTTATTTTTGTTGCATTGCCCTTGATGCTGCAATTGGGGTCATAGAGCCACGGAGCACACTTAACGGAAAGATTTCTGGACTTTAGGATAGAGTTGGCATAGAAAGGGGGACAATCTTTACAGAAACCACAACGTAAGCAGAGATTGGTAGCGTCTTTGGAAAAACAAATGCTGAACAGAGTTCTCAGAAGTGATAAAGAATTTCCTTAGGGACCAGATGAAAACAGTTGCAGCCTGGTCAGTTGCTTCAACTTGCTGAGAACAAGATTCAAAGGAAATGCTGTATTGTGTGAAGACACAGTGGGAAAGGGGAGATGCTTATGAATGCTTATTTTGTCTCATCTAGCTGTTACTGTTTTCAGTATTTCAAAAATTACATTATCCTGTCTTTAGAAAATACCTAGTTCAAAAGTCTTTTGGCGGTGACTGCTCTAAGAGGTACAAACTGACCCCTGTTGAATTGTGAGTCCCATTCAAAGTTTCCATTCCTTTAACTCAAAATTTTTGAGCCGTTTGGTTGTTCAATAACTTGAAAATACCTATTTCAGACTAGAGGAGGAGAAATGACTTGCCTGCGCCATGGACACTATTGTAGGACCTTGGTACACCTATGCTGTTTGTGCTACAGTCTTTCTGCAGTTGATGACTTTCCTGTGCTCAAAACCTTTATACTGTAAAGCCTCTCCATAACTGGGGTCTGTGAGTACATGGAATGTTTTGGGTGGAAATCTGCTTTCTAAAGAAAGAACATATTTTACATTTACAAAGGCATTCACACAGTGCCTGTAATTATAGTGGCATAATCACAGCAGCATTGCTGTCAACTAATTCCTTATTGCTTTCATAATTCTCTCTTCAGATTCACACTTCTCTAGTTAATGGACGGCCTAGTGCTGATGATCCTTCACGCATATTACTAGAATTCACCTCTGCTCGCTTTATTCGCCTGAGATTTCAGAGGATACGGACACTAAATGCTGATTTAATGATGTTCGCACACAAAGATCCAAATGAAATTGATCCCATTGTTACAAGGAGGGTAAGTTCTGGCAAGACAGTAGAAAAGCATGTGTAGAATTTCTCTTAAATGCTGTACCTGCCTTTGTTCGCTACAGGAAATTTTGGGACATGATGAATACCTGTTGTTATCTGTCAAAATCCTGGTGTTAGAGAATTTGCTGTTCACTGTATTTTGTTATCTTCCCTGTAGCAGAAGTAACAATTTTCTCTTTTCTGCTTAATGGTGTTATTAACATGCATAACATGCTTATTAACATCAGCACACAGCTCCTTTGGCTGCAAACACTTGGATGCAGATAATTGGCAAGTGGTTGCTGTTAGATAACGCCCTGTTGCCTCTTCTGCTGCTCAATCCTGTGCTACCTTTAACATTCCTTGAACACTTACTTTGAGTAGAATTTCTACTAGTGGCACTATAAGTAGTAGTAGGGCTTGAATGCAACACTTAAAGCATTATTATATGATTGTTGCTAACAGTAAAAAATTTACATTGTGCTTTTGCTTAAAAGGATGGATGCAGCACTCAAACTCACACCATATCCCGCTCTTCTTCGCTGTTCCTTATGTGTGCACACCCCTATCTCTTCCTTCTGCAATCTGTACTTTCTTCCTATGTGACATCTTCCTGTTTCCCTGCTGCCCAGATGTTGTGTTGTGTGATTTTTGCTCTGATTTGTCTACCAAGCATTCTAAAAGCTGTTTTAGGGGATGAATGTCTTTCCACATTTTTCTTTCTGCTCGCTTCCTCTTTCTGTTGGTCATCTTATTTCTTTTGGGAAGTTTAGGGTACCAATATAGTAAGTCCTGTTATGAGGGAGGAATATTTTTATTCTTGGCTTTAGTTGATATCATTTATGAGTGATCACAGAGTGGTAAGGGTTGGAAGGGACCTCTAGAGATCATCCAGTTCAATCCTCCTGATAAAGCAGGTGCCCCTAGAGCAGGTTGCACTGGAACACATCCAGGCAGGTTTTGAATATCTCCAGAGAAGGAGACTCCACAGCCTCCCTGGGCAGCCTGTTCCAGTGCTCTGGCACCCTCACAGTAAAGACGTTCTTCCTCATGTTCAGGTGGAATGTCCTATGTTCCAGTTTGTGCTCATTGCCCCTTCTCCTGTCGCTGGGCACCATTGAAAAGAGCCTGGCCTCATCTTCTTGATACCTGCCCTTTACATATTGATAAGCATTGATCATACCCCACCTCGGTCTCTTCTCCAGGCTGAACAGGCCCAGGTCTCTCAGCCTTTCCTAGTAAGAGAGGTGCTCCAGTCCCCTCATCGTCTTTGTAGCCCTCTGCTGGACTCTTCCAGTAGTTCCCTGTCTCTCTTGAACTGGGGA
>VZSC01005247.1:225000-238743 GCA_013398225.1 Steatornis caripensis | reverse complement strand
GTTGGCTTTCCTCCAATCCTCAGGCACCTCTCCTGTTCTCCATGACTTTTCAAAGGTGATGGAGAGTGGCCTGGCAATAACATCTGCCAGCTCCCTTAGCACTCGTGGATGCATTCCTTCAGGGCCCATGGACTTGTGGGTGTCCAGTTTGCCTAAGTGGTCATTGACCCAATCTTGCTCAAGCACGGGGAGGTCCTCATTTCTCCAGGCTTTCGTCTCTTAGCTCCAAGGACTGGGAATCCTGAGGGCCAGCCTTAGCAGTGAAGACTGAAGCAAGAAAAATCTTTCTATCCTTCTTTCTGGTTAGGGCTGTTAATCCCCACCAAAGAAAAAATAGAAATCGTCAAATGGCAGAGCAACTGATCAATTTAAATCTCAGCAATGAAGACTATTCCATAGTCATGCAAAAGGCCGATAGTGAAAAACAGTTCTTCTTTCTACAGTTCAGTGACTGCCCAAGTAAGACCCAGCTAAGGTGAACAAATGTTTCTGTCTTAGTTTTTGTTCTAACGTTTCTTTTCTCGCCATCATCATGCCTTTCCCTTTTCATGTTTTCTGAAAGGAATAAATGCTATAGCATTTGACATTTCCTTACCCAGTGTGCATATAGCCTTTTCCTATTCTCGTTTTTGGTGTATGCTGTGTATAAATTGACATGGCTCATGTGACTTCAAACAAATGGAACTGTGCCATTTTATACCCTTTCTTTCACTAACCCTGAATCTGTTGATCAAGACGCAGCTTGGATTAACACTGTCTGCTATATTTGTAATAGATCAAAAAAGAAAGAAAACAGGACCTGACAGTTTTGTCACCAGAAATGAATTCTGCAGTTTGGCACCTGCATTTTACAATCCACTTATTAATTCAATTCCTCTTTTGTCTTACAGTATTACTATTCTATAAAAGATATCTCTGTTGGAGGCATGTGTATATGTTCAGGCCATGCGAAGGCTTGTCCACTGGATCCAGCGACCAATGTACGTATTTTTCTTTTCTTTTTTTAGAAGTGCCTTATTCATGGTGTGGAACATGAGAAAAAAGTCTTGATATTCCTCAGAGTTCTGTGAATTTATGGCGGTTCTTCACCTAGAAGAACAGTCAGAAGCCGTGTCAGGATGAAACAGTGCTGGCAGACAGAATAATAAACATTCATACAATGTCAATGGAGGCTTTCTCTGAAATGAAAGGATAAGTTTCAGATAATTCAGTCTGTACTGAACATTTCCTAGGAACAACAGAAATTTGGGTTATGTTATGTAGCTGTAGAGATGAGCACTAACAGTCGGTCTTTCTTTTCCTTCTTGATATTAATCAAGGTGTTTCCTAAACGACTGTCAAGTATTTAATTTATACTTGCAAACAAATGATGACTCTGGAATGACGCATTTACTATGTGGGAAATATTGACTGAGGGATCAGTCAAGCTAGTCAGAAAATCATGAGCTGTTTATAATGTCTTCCAACGTGTAGCTTTCTTTTCACACCATTAATAAACACGTAACCAATATAATTGAAATATAGAAATATAATCCGTTACTGATGGTCCAAATCTGTGCACACATTATCACTGATACAGAATTTTTAATCTACTAGAATTACTAATGTGCTACAGTGTGGTATCTCTTCATATATTTTTCACTTATGTAGGAGCTTTGTAGGATTTGACAGAAAATCGTGTTTGTGTATGACATTAAGCCATTGTGTAGGAACTGATAAAAAAAACAAACTGGAAAAAAAATCTTACAGAGAATGCATTTGCAGTTCTAAGCAGTTTCCATGGATCCTTGTAAACATTTTACAGACTCCTTGGTTTAATCATTCTAAACCTTTTCTGTGATGATGTGTATAGCAGGTGTTGAACTATTGTTTCAGATGGCCTTGGTTATCAAACTGCAACATTGTCTCAGTGCCATCTGTTAGAATTGAGCCTACCTCAGAAAATGAGTACTGTTACTGTGATTAATACATACTTCAGTTCAGATAGTTTGGCTACTAGATAAAATAAAGGATTTTGACAAGTGTGCTGTCTTGTTTTGCAGGATGGCAAACATATATTTCTTGTCTGACTGGTATAAAAAACTAAGTGAAACAACTCGAACCATAAGAGATTTAGAGTATTTGCTTTAGCTTTCCAGGGATACTCTTTAAACTGAGCCATACCAAAATGGGTGGACTTTGGCTTATAAGCGTCATGACTGTAGTTGTTAGCACAATGTATCTTTCCCCTAGCGTTACGAAGAATAAACTTACTTGAATTTACTGCCTTGCTTTTCTGAAGCATTCCTTAACTCAAGCTTGTTTTGCAAGATTTATGCTTTGTCCTGTGAACCATAGAATTTCTCCAGGTTAGCTTGCTGCTTTGACCTTGAGTGGCTTCACAAGGACCACAGAGAATCCCTTCCTCTGAATAACTATTGGGAAGGCAATTTTTGCTCCTCATTTCTCCAAACTACAGTTTCTTTTATCGTTTCCAAGCTACTTCTGTGGCTGAAGAGAGCTTGGGTGTTCCCTACAGCAATATTTTCATGCTGGAACTAAGCTGGGACTAAGGTGATCTGCCAAGAAACTGAAAAGTGATTGAAAGGCTGGGCCTGCTCTCATCTCTTACTAGTTTAAAAACTCCTGCTATCCCTCACATCGAATTAGTTATGTAGTTAGAAGGTTACATGATAAGTTGACTCATCCAGTAAAAAAATAATGCTAACGTTAAAAGAAAAGAGAATTTTTTATTGGATCAGCCAAGAGAATTGATTTTGCGCTGCAGCTGCAGGATTGCTACAACTAAGGCAAGGGTGGAGAATGGCTCGCTCCATCTAGTGTAAGCTAGCTATCAGATCAGTTTTCCTGTAATATGAAGCTGTATCTGAAGACTACTAGCACTTTGGCTTATTTGCTGTATTGGGGAACTTTCATTCTCCCGTCCTCCTTTCTTCAGCCAGCTGGAATTAGATTCTCCTGCGTTCCTAGATTCTGCTTATATTCTCTGGCTAAATATCTTCCTTTGCATCATAGCTGTTCTCTTAAAATAGAGCTGTAGTAGTTAAACACTCTCTTTTGTCTTTCACTTGGTGAATGCAGGATATAAATTAATAATAATGAATAAATAGAGGCATTACAGAGTATAGCCATTGTTAATGTTTTCCTGATTTGAAGTGAAATGCAGATTATCTAAATGGACAGATTCTTCAAATCATCACATTGTTTAAATACTTGTTTTTCTTTTAAATTAGAAATCCGTCTGTCAGTGTGAGCACAACACATGCGGAGAGACATGTGATCGGTGTTGTCCTGGTTTCAATCAAAAGCCTTGGCATGCTGGCACTTTCCTGGTTAAGCATGAATGTGAACGTAAGTTGAAAGTGGTGCTGAAGAGAAAGTTTAGTGCAACTGCGGGTGAAAACTGAAATCGGGTCCTACATGATTTTGCAATTGATTTTATTTCTGGCCACATTTGTTCATGAACCAGTTGTTCACTTATTTAGACTGGCTCAGTAGAGTTAACAGAAGATTTACATGTACAATTGTGGTTTTATTGAGCTCAGAATGTTTTACTGTAATGTGCTGATGTTGGTGGAATACCGTATAAAAAATCACTGTGACTTAATTTTTGTAATTGTGGTGCTTTTGTTTTGATAAAATAACCGGGCTGTATCCTGATCAGTAAAAAAATCTTTTTTACAGATTTTTCGTTATATTAAAGTTTAATGGCATGATTTTTGTATAAATGGCACTTTTGTATATTATAATGTTCAGTCTTGTTGAAACATAATATTTATATAGGATCAAAATGCCATTTGAGTTTCTGACTGTTTTAATGGAAAAAACAATGTATCTAGTTTTCCAACATGGAATGAAAATATACCTTGAAATATCACCTTCCCACAGGGTGGGAATTTCATTTTCAGACTTACTGTAGTAAGGATAGTTATAATTGAACTTTAACATCTTACTTCCAAAGGTCACATACCACTTATATTTCTGAACAAAATAAAATCTAGTGCTCCATGACATGTAAGTGTTTATTCAATTGTAGGATTGCAGCTGTAGTTTTACCATGAGTGGTTAAAAATAAATAAAAAGAAACAGATATACCCATATAAAAGTAGTAATTGCTTATTGGTGCCCTGTAAACTTTGGTCACAGAGGTCTTTGTTTCAGTAGGGGCTGTGTCTGCACTGGGAATGCATTCTGGAATGAAATCAGGGTACATTTATTTTCATGTTTAATTTTTGAGAGACACTTCTTACGCCCCTGTTCAGCCCGCAGTGAACTGTGCTTTCATGGTGGGAACACTTCCCTGGGACCTGGTTCAGATGTGAGGAGAATGACTCCTTACAATGTTGACGAGCTTTGAATTTCTCTTTATGTGGAAATGAATGTTTTAATACCATGGAGGAAGGGAGAGAGCGAGCTACCCGATTTTCACAGCAACAGATTATTAGAGTAGCTCTCCTGCATGTGGACCTGAAGCCTAAAAGTTCACTTCAGAACTTCTTTAGAAGTTTTACGAATGGGAATCTCTTTTAAATTAGCTAACTCTTTCATGAACCACATGTGTGTGCAACCATTAAAAGGTTTCTGGGCTATCAATTTAAACAGAAAAAAAAACCCTGAAACAACACAGGAAGAACACAATTACATTATATGTGTCAACTTCTATATTCCTCCAGACAAAACATCGAGGAAAAAAAATACAGTATACAGAGTTCCAGGCTATGTTTGTGATACGACCTGGTTACTTTTCACAGCTGAAATAAGTAGTAAAGTAATGCTTGGATGTGCTGTCGGTTGCAATGCAGCACCAATGATAAAATGTTGAGTGACTATGTTGAAGTAAGGTATTAAATGTTGAACTAAGGTATTAAAATCATAGAATCATAGAATAGTAGGGGTTGGAAGGGACCTCTAGAGATCATCTAGTCCAACCCAAAAATACCTTAGTATTATATAAAATACCTTAGTAACAGCTGGCATCTCCAGCCAGAAAGTGTTCACTAACACAGTTCCTTCTCTTTTAGCATGCAACTGTCATGGGAAGACTGAAGAGTGTTACTATGATCAGGATGTTGCAGACAGAAATCAGAGTTTGAATGTCCATGGAGAATACTTCGGGGGCGGAGTGTGTGTAAATTGTACAAGCCACACGGGTGGCATAAACTGCGAGACCTGCATCGACGGTTACTTCAGACCTAAAGGGGTAAACGCGTGTTCTGTTGTCACTTCACTGTAAAGCTCAGCTTTCAAACCATCGCTTCAGCATGGGGACTTAAGTAATATAAAAGAGATGACACAGTTTGGACTCAGATTTTATGAAGGTTAACTTCGAATTCTGACAGTGTACTCATTACTTTTCACAGCTAGAAATCAGTACAGTTAATGTTCACTGAAATATGATAATGAATTGTGTTGATATGAAGGAATGCACTTGAGGTCAGGGCCCTCCAGCTTGTATTTCGATTTATTTTAAAGGAGGATGCGGTCCTGTAAACAGAACTTTTGTGTCATTAATGAATTTCAAGATTTCTTACCAAAGAACAAAGAAATACTGATATATTGGGGAGAGAGAGTCTGTAATTTTTATTTTTTAAATGTAATGTAGAATTAATAACCACCGAAAATCTATAGTGTCCAATGAATGCCTTGAATTTTCAGTGCAGCGGGAATTGCTTCTTGTGTCTCATCGTATAAGGCTGTAATTTCATCGAAGTTGAAGCTGTCAGAAGATGAATCTTATGTTAGGTTGTATTACCAACAGTGGCTGTGCCTGTGCTTTAGACAGCCACTCTATTAGTGTTTGCTTAAATTCCTGATATTTTGTCCGTGTAGTTTCAGTTGGGTAAATGATGGCCTTTAGTCTGATTGGTTTTCAATCCTCAAACACAGAAAACATGGGCAAATAACAGTAATTACATTCTCCCTAATACACTGTTTTTAGTTTTCGAGCTTGAGAAAAGGAGTACTGATCTCTTCAACAGCAGGGTGCTTGATTTTTTCCTCTGAATCAGGTTATCATCCAACTAACAGGCTTTTTACATATATGTGTGTGTATAGTGTATCTATAGTATGTGTACATTCGTAGTTCATGCAGAACTTCTAGTCTGTATTTCCAGTGTGGTATTAGATTATTGGTTAAGTTTGGTTGAGGTAACCTTTTCAAAAAACCTTTTCATTGTCTAATGTTCACTTTTCTTCACTTTCTCTTATTGTTCAGTTACTGACTAACTAACTTTAGTTAACTTTTTGAATCATGTTGACCAGAACAATGGAACTATTTGTCAATACTACTTTAGGTAGTGAATGCTTAATATCTACTTCATTACATTTATTGATTTTAATTATAACAAGGGTCTGTTATTATCTCTACACCTGTTATTTTTAGTTGAAAACATATTTTTATCTAAATCACTTACATGTTTCTACATAAAAATCCAAAATGTAACTTTAATACCTACACTGCATGGACCAACTTTCGCAACCATCTCATTTTTGGTAAAAGTGCAAGCTACCTACACAGAAGTCATTCTCTCTTACTTCTTGTTTAAGAAGTAAATAAAAGTTTCCAATTATTAAAGGTAAGATTTTTTGTCTAATCTCTTTGTTTCTATAGGTGTTGCCAGATAGCCCAGATCCATGCCAGCCCTGTTCCTGTGATCCAAATGGGTCTTTACATGATACCTGTGTCAAAGATGAGAAACATGCAGAAGGAGGTAAGATCACTTGAAGACAGTGATGTTAAAGCTTAAGTTCAGCAATGGTCAAAGGAAAGCTGAATCACATTTGTGATAGCTCTTAAAAAAGAAGAAATAACTTTTGGGTTTTTGAAGTTTACTCATGTGAACAATAATTCACCTGCATTCTTACGATGCTTTTCTTTGGAAACTCAGGTTTTATATTCCCAAATTTAATGATGCTTCTTTCAGATTCATGGCTTGCAAACTTGGGCATGTTTGGAAGAGTATTCCCCGTGGAATTTATTGGAGAATTTTGGCTTTAAAGAGCTTTCTTCTTTTACAGCAGAGATTAAAACTAGTACAACCATAATGTTTTAATCTCTTTTCCTCTTTAAGCATATTTCCATTCGAAACCTAAACAAAAATCTGTTTGAAAGATGTCATATTTATGTGCCATCTATGTTATTAATGTAGAATTGCAAGCTGTTTACCATAGCCCTGTAAAACCTATCTTCAAATAGAGAATGAATTGCTTCCTTGTGCTTTGGAAACAATGGAATGCCATGTTTTTCTGGTTCTTTTGTTGACAAACTTCTGAAAATACTGTGGGAAGATAACAACAAAACTCAAGTTTGGTTCTTAACAGTTGTGTTAGTTGGGCTAATTAAAGACTGTTGACCAGAGATGTTGTAGCAAACTTTTTTGAAGTAGAGATCAATGGAACATAAAAGCAGCATAGCAGAGATGCACGTACAGAGCCTAGAGGTTTATCTACTGTATGTACTGTAACAACCATGTAGTGCTTACATCAGTTTAATAAAATGATACTGATTACTGTCACAGTGGTATGTGTGGTGGGTTGACCTTGGCTGGCTGCTACTGCCCACCCAGCCACTCTCTCACGGCCCTTCTCAGCAGGACAAGGTGAGAAAATAAGATGGAGCAACTCACAGATTGTGGTAAGGACCAAGAGATTGCTTACCGATTACTGTCATGGGCAAAACAGACTTGACTTGGGGAAAATTAATTTAACTTATTGCCAATTTAAATAGATTCAGCTAGTGATAAACAAAGACAAAAATCTTAAAAACACCTTTTCCCTCCACCTCCATTTTTTTGTCCCAGGCTCAGTCTCAGTCCTCATTCCCAACTCCTCTACCTCCTCCCCTCCTACTACAAGTGGTGCAGAAGCAAGGGGAATAGGAGTTGTGGTCATAACGGTTCCTCTCTGACCCTCCTGTCTCCTCACATTTTTCCCTGGCTCCAGCATGGGTCTTTCCCATGGAGTGCTGTCCTTAAGGAAAAAATCTGCTCTACCATGTGTGTTCTTTCAGGAAATAACCACCTGTTTCTGCATGGGGTCCTCCATGGTGCGTGGCACAAATACCTGCTCCACCGTGTTCTCCAGAGGCTGCAGGGGAGTCTCCGCTCTGGTGCCTGGAGCATCTTCCCCCACTCCTTCTCCTCTGACTGCCTCTGACCCGTCTGGGTGAGGGGCTCAGCTGTGCCGTGCAGTGGGTCCGTTGGAGCCGGCTGGAACCGGCACAGGGCAGCCCTGTCCTCTCCTCACAGAGGCAGCCCTGCAGCCCCTGCTGCTGCCAGCATCTGGGCACGGACACCCGGTACAGTATATCACAGATCGATAGGAGAGACAGTAGAAGCAAAAGAGAGGATGATCGTAAAGCTGGAGAAAACACAGCAAGGCTGTGCGATGCCTGTGCCAAATCTGTGGGTGGGAGTGTATGGGTTACCGATGACAGACTTAATGTAACAAAGAACCCTCTCGTACTATTAAACAGGATAACTTTTATTCAAACATTTGCCACTGCTGACTTTCAGTGCTTTTGTACAGTAGTGAGACTACGATTTTGAGAAGCAAGAATGATTAATTCAAAGAAATGCACTGTCCCACTTGCGTGTTAAGCAGCTGCTTGGTCTCTCAGTTCCTGACTGTTACTGCTGCAGTCTTTCTTTTCACACTCTGTGCTGGCCACTGGTGCAGGTCACTCTCCAGGGGCCCGGCAGCTGAAAGACTGTCAGCTCTTCTCTCATGGGAAGAAACAAGTCAAAGACATTTTTCCATCTTGTTTTGTTGTTAGTAACAGCGTCATTAGGAGCTCTCATAACGCCTTATTCTTGCCTCTGAGCGTTCGGCAGACCTAAACTATCTCATTGTTGCTTCCTAAATGTGCTTATGGTTTCTGAATCTGACTGGGTGGTAGTGTGGTACCTTGCTTCCTGCATGTCCTTCTGCCTTTTTAATCCTCTGATCTTCTTTCTGGTACATTCTTCTCTTGCCTCTTTTCTGGACCTCTCTAGAAAGAGAATAAAGGTCTTGTTTGGACCCCTCCTTTCTTTTCTTGCTTTTTCTCTGTTGTCTCCATCCATCTAATCTAAAGATCATTAACTGTGTCTTTCTAATGAATCAAGAAATGTGTCATGCCGCCGTCTTGAAGATAACATATACAAAATTGGATTTTGTCTCCCTCTGTTTTGCCTTCTTTTACTTTTATTGGCAAACAGGCAGTCGTGCTTACCTAGCCCCAGGCATTCGAACGAGTTTCATTCAGTCCAAAGAACCTGAGAGTTCTTTTGTGCTCTTCACAAAATTAAAACTCTTATTATTTTCTGTCTTGATTGTAACCAGCTTCTCATGATCTTTCTGAAGCTTAACTCATTCCGCTGCAATTCGTTAGAGCCTGTTGCTTTTGAGCACATTCAAGTATTCTTGATCTCTGTTGAATCTGCTGTTTGTAACACATGAAGTAATTTTTTTCCTTTATTGCTTTTTAAACCTATAGATGGTTTCTCCTCTTTTCAAGTTACTCTACTCTAGAGGTTATTCTGTGTGTTTAAACTACTTCTCATATATGACAAGCGCAACAATTGTTATTTAGGTAACAGCCATCATACATGGAATTCCCTCCCCAAAGTAGTTGATGCATGTGTTCCTGAGAGCCGTTGTCTGTGTTCTGCCCAGTCCTGGAGTCTAGTGAGAAGTGGACAGTTTGCACAGTCTATACAGTGGCCAGAGGACAATTCTGATATTTGTCTTACTTTATTTACCTATTTTAAGACCACAAGAACAAAAATAAGTCGGCTCTACACGTAACTGGGCTTTGAAGCCATTCTACTTACAATGGTCCTATTCTTTCTTCCTTGTTCTTTCTGTTTATTTGCTTTTCTGTACTTCTGGTTGTACTAAATAAGGTTCCAACACATTAGGAAAACTCTTTACTTGTTGCACATTGTATTTGATTACAGTGTTTTGACCAGTGGGCCAGATTTGAGTGCAACGTCTTACTCAACAGAAAAGACACAATAATGCTAGTTGAAAGAAGAAGCCTTTTGAATATGTCTTTTAAGGAAAGATTTTTGTGGTAATGGAAGAGGTTGTGTTAGAATCAAGAGCAGGTCTGGATATAATTTTTAGCATAAAACTATCATGAAAGCGGATCGCTTTTTACCTTTTTTTTTCCCCTCAAATTTATATTCAATACCTTGATAAAATTCTTGTTACTGTACACTGCTCACCCAGGCAGCAGTTGGGTTTGAAGCACTGAGTGGCCTTCATAAAGGAAAGGCTGGAAAGCATGATCTGTCTGAAGGAATCTATCTATTCACCTGTGAACCACGATGAATGCGCACTGGGTAGGCTGAAATACATCTCAGAGTTTGCTGGCTGGTTGTTTAAGGATAAATTGTTTGCTTGGTATAAGATGGGAATATGCTTCTTAAATGTGTGATAAGCAAATGAGTTGGGAAGATTAAAAACATTAAACTGAAATGAAAATATGATAATAAGGAAAATCACTGGGGATGTAAACTCACTGTGAACAGTTCTCAAGGAAAATAAAGCTGGAGGCTGTACATTCGCCATGTGCTTGAATACTGTAGGTAAGTAAAAATTAAAATGGAAAATCGTAGCAAATGCCATAATAACTGGTACGTTGATGAAGTGCAACAAGAGGATTTAAATGACTGCATCCTGTAGCTATCATCGGGTTTCAATAGATAAGGGCATGAAGGAGTTGCTTTATAATTGACCAGGTGTTGTTTCAGGAGGAAAAGAAGTATTTTTGTATATTAAGCATGTATAATTTCCATTTTGATCAGCTTAGTGTAACTTTGTCCTCTCATGTTTCACTTGGCATTCTGAAATGAAATGTTATTATTCTAACTTAGTATACTGTATTTTTGGATTTGAATCTCCAAGAATGCGTTTCAAATATTCTTTCATAGCAACATTATGTGGTATGTTCATGAGCAATATAGAAAAGATAGAGCCAGAAACTTACAATAAATCATAGTATGTTTGGAAACTGTGGTATTGATAAAATAAACTGATGAAAATGTGTCTAGGATTTGTAACTGAAAGGCAATAATTTTAAAACTGGATTTGTCCAGCTATGTTCAATCCATCCTAATAATAGGTAAACTTGACCATCGCTGATACCGTGATCACTTGCGATTGTCCATACAGAAGCGAAGGTGGAACCTATACATTCAGAACTACTCTGTATTCCAGTAATTAGGCTTTCTCAGTGTTTGTAACTGTAGTGTCTAGATTTTAACAAATAGCCATTTTACTTGATTTTAAGCACCTGCAAGAGCTGTGAGGTTTGGAAACCAGCAGAGTTTTGTGACAGTCTTCACTGAATGCTATCATGCAGTCAAGTTTTTTCCATATCACCTCTTTATGTACAGTATAATCCCAATGACAGATGTTTATTTTTGCTGAAAAGCTTTCTCAGACATTTTAGGATAAATAAGGTCCAGGCATGTTGATCTTTATTCATGCTTCATAGTACTTTGCTCAGCAAGCAGCCCCACTGTCTTCCATGAGATCATTTTTGGAATATAGACACTGTTGAACAGGAGTGAAAATAGCAGAGGCCAGTCCTGGAATTGCAGATTTTTTCAAGAGTTTGATGCGTGCTTTTGCATGCATTTGTTTTTTGTGCAATTTTGAAGGACTGGTTGGCTGGGAGAAAACTGACTGATAAAACTTCTATTTCAAGATGACTCATCCTCTAGGATGAACTTTCAAAGCCTCTGTACACTCAAAGATGGGAAAGAAACTGATAGTATTCAGGTAGAATCATAGAATGGTTTGGGTCGAAAGAGACGTTAAAGACCACCTAATTCCAACCCTCCTGCCATGGGCAGGGACATCTTCCACTAGACCAGGTTGCTCAAAGCCCCATCCAACCTGGCCTTGAACACTGCCAGGCAGGGGGCATCCACAACTTCTCCGGGCAACCTTTTCCAGTGTCTCACCACCCTCATCGTGAAGAATTTCTTCCTAATATCTAATCTACATTTACCCTCTTCCAGTTTAAAACCATTACCTCTCGTCCTACCACTACATGCCCTTGTAAAAAGTCCCTCTCCAGCTCTCTTGTAGGCCCCTTCAGGTACTGGAAGGCTGCTGTGAGGTCTCCCCAGAGCCGTTTCTTCTCCAGGCTGAACAACCCCAACTCTCTCAGCCTGTGTTCATAGGAGAGGTGTTCCAGCCCCCTGATCATCTTCTTGGCCCTCCTCTGAACTCGCCCCAACAGGTCCATGTCCTTCTTATGTTAGAGGCCCAACATAATAAAACAGGGCATAACAGCTTTGACAAATAAAGCCCTATTCAGACAAGGCCTATGAAGTAACAAACCAAAAGCTGAAAAAGATGTGCTTCTGCCCAAGTGTTAGTTCATTACAACAACAACAGAAGACAGATCTGAAACAGCTGCCCTAAATCAAAATTTAATTAGGCTGTTGACATAATGGGCACTACATATGCATTACAGAAGCCTGGTCAAAGATAACCAGTAGGACACTGAGAGGAATTTACATACATACTGCGTAATACAATGAGAGCGTAGGTCTTGTAAGTGCTGTAAATGAAAGAAGGCATTGAGCCAAATAAAATACAGAGGGTAAACATATCAACAAGCGTAAGAGCTGGAAGGATATATGACAGTGGTCTCTATACCTTCCTCTCTCTGTTTTGGAGCGTGAGGTTTCTTGATAGATGGTAGGCTGAAGGTTATCCACTACTATGTATACTGCGTAAGAAAGGGGATTGCTGGGCTGGGGACAGTGGAGTTTCCAATCCTGGTCTCTTCCTTAACTGCAGAGAAAGGAAAGAGCAGGAGAAGGAAGGTTCTTGATGGGGAATTAAAAAAATGGACTGACTGGGTAAGTGGAGGAGAGACTATAGATTTAAATGAGTATTTGGGAGTTCCATACTGAGACACTTAATTGAATTTGAGTTTACAGAGACTTAGCTCGTGAACCTAAGAATGAGTTCTTGAAACTTTCAGATAAGACTGGCTCACTTCTAAAGAGTTAGACTTGCCTGTGTCTTTTACTGCTGAACCCTGATCTATAGCAGGGTATTTTCATCTGGAAGGAACAGAAGGTTCTCTCATAAGACAAGATTGTGTCTGGCTAGGATGCATTGACCCAGACTGCAAAAGATCTTGAGGCTGTCTGTGCTGTGAGGCCTCGCTGGTGGCTAGTTGAGAGGAGAGTAACTCAGAAACTTGAGAATCAGCTAGGTCATAGGCCTCACAACCCATGGAGCACATGGTTTTGTGATAATAATGCAGAAATTTTGTGCACTGAAATTCTGTATATAATTGGGATAGATCAAGAAGGTGACAGTCAATATGTGCTAAGAGGAGATCAAAGAGGCTACAAGGCTAGTGAAGATAGATTGAATTTCATCTCTATGTAGATTATCAGATAATATTTAAAATCCTATAGATGACTGCTTCTTCAAATAGCTAGTTAGAGAAACCATAAGAATACAAGCACCTCTGGATTTACGCATCACAGAAACACAAAATGGTAGGGGTTGGAAGGGACCTGTGCAGATCATCTAGTCCAATCCTCCTGATAAAGCAGGTGCCCCTAGAGCAGGTTGCACAGGAATGCATCCAGGCGGGCTTTGAATATCTCCAGAGAAAGAGATGCCACAGCCCCTCTGGGCAGCCTGTGCCAGTGCTCGGTCACCTTCACAGTAAAGAAGTTCTTCCTCATGTTCAGGTGGAACTGCCTGTGTTCCAGTTTGTGC